>JAOEHX010023564.1:0-22463 GCA_025448015.1 Bolborhynchus lineola | reverse complement strand
AGTTGTGAATGCTCCATCGCTGGCGGTGTTCAAGGCCAGGTTGGACAGAGCTGTGGGTGATATGGTTTAGTGTGAGGTGTCCCTGCCCATGGCAGGGGGTTGGAACTGGATGATCTTAAGGTCCTTTTCAACCCTAACTGTTCTATGATTCTATGTTAGACAGCAGGCCAAGTGTGAGACAATCAAGAATATACCCTGAAATGCTTTTATTAGACAACTTTAATCACTCAGTGCATGTTCTGATGTAGTGTGTTGTACAGTGTTGCTCTCAGAGTATTTGGGTGCATGTGATGCTGCTTTAAGTCTGTGGAGAATAGTAGGGTGAGGGAAGGAGGGATGAATGTTTGTCTTTTCCTCCCAGTTTCTTTGTCAAGACTTTCAGCTGTGTTCTTGTACCAGAAGGCTCTGGGATCATGCATAGGTATGTCCACAATGAAGTCTTGTATACCTGAATTGAATAAGCTGGGGTTTTGCAGCAGTTTATTAAATGCTGTTAATCAATCAGTCAAGTTAATGCTGGTCTTCTGACAAGAGTCTGCCTTCACAAGATTTCAGGTCTTGTCTCTGCAAGCCTAGAAACCTATGGAAAGACTAGAAAAAAGAGATTAAGATTTACATGGATTAGACCTCCAAATATCTGAGGTTTTTATAGGTACGCACTGAAGTGTCAGTAACGTGGCAGTTCAGAATATGGTTCTTCACTGCTGTGTTGTCAGAGTGACGTGAGAAATGCTTATTATTTCCAGCAGTAGAAGCAGGTGAAGTACTTAAGTGAAAGGGCGAGGAATGCGTAATGGCAGATGTTAGGTTGGTGCAGTCTCAACCTGGAAGTCCTGGGGATGGATAAATTACAGGGGATTAAATACTCCACAGTATTGCTTTCACTGGAGCTCTGTGGAGGTGGGTGGGTAGCTGGGACCACTGTAAGAGGAAGTGTCAGATGAACTGAAGAGCTGTAAACCAGTGTCTGCTGCTGACTGAGAAGAGTGATTACTGAACATGAGCTGAGCTCTCTAGTAAGAAGTCCTCTGCTGCTTAGGACTTCTTATGAAGACAGACTGTAGGCAGTGCTATGGTTTTAGCAGAGTGAGCTTAAGGTGTCCCGTCAGTACAACACTAGCTAGTTCATAACAGGACTTGGTACACAGCCTAACCAGTGTAGATGGCTTTGGAGCAGAGACATCATTCCTTTTTGGATGTGTCTGCACATCCAGAGGCACCAGTAGCCTGTGTAATTTGTGGAAGTGCTTACTTCTATCAAGTGACTAATGACCAGCACTGATACCCAGGGGTCACACCTAGAATGACTCTCAGGCATTGGAGAGAATTGATCCAGGTTCTCCCATATCCTCTGAGGAAATTTAGGACAAGATTTTTTTAGATAAAAAAAAGGATAAATACTAACAAATTGCTTTTAGGTATTACCTTTGAATGAAAGGTAATAAGTTAGACTCACTGGTGAAATGAAGAAAATCCTGGTGGAACATAATGGCCATCAAAATTGACCTTAGGAAGAACCGGGCAGAAAGAAGTTTCCTGAGATTCAGGGCATTGTAATAAGACTTTAGACAGGCTTTCTGTTTTTTATGAATATAAATAGCATTCAAAATTACCACTAAATAGACTTCAAAAACCAAACTTCGTGTAGGAATGTTAGCGACTGTTAGGAGAGGAATAAAGAATAAAGCTGAAAACATCATTATAGCACTGAATAAATTCATGGAGCATCCACATCTCCAGTTTTTTTGTGGTCTGTGTTCATTTGTCCTTCCTACTGTTACTCCTCCCCCTCAGGAATAAAGAAGATAGAAGGACCAGAAAAGAAGCCAAGAAAGATGGCAAATATAAGGTGTACAATAATTTCTGTATTGAGGAATGGCTGTAGCCTGAATCTCTGCACTGTGGAAAAGAAACCACATGGAAGAAATCTGGGATATGGGTTTCTTAGATCATGGGTATCAAAACAGGGAGTAGTTGTTCACTCTTTCTCCTCATACAAGAACTGGAAAGCACTAATGAAGTTACTAGCTGGTAGGCTCAAAACAGATGAAAGACAGTATTTCTTTTCACAGCATCTGTAAACTGGAATCTTAGGGCCACAAGTTGTTTTGATGAGAAAGCTTGCATAGGTTTAAAATGTGAGGAGAATTTGAGGAAAAAAAAAGCCATTAGGAGCTATTAAGCACAAGGGTACCAGGTGTAGCTGAGTTAGCCTTATCTGTAAATAGCTGGAAACTAGGAGAGCATGCAGAGGAGGTATCATTCATTACAAACTTGCCTTGTCCTTCTCTTCGTTTCTGCCAGTTGTTGTTACCAAGAGAGACAGATACTAGGGAAGGTGGAGTTTTGGTCTGATTCAGTTTTCAGTCATTCTCACTTAAAATCTGAGGTTCTTGCTTAAGGACATAACTGACGTTTCCTTTAGACCTGTTAATTTCTGTCTGCACTCTTTCAGAATGTGCCTGTGGAACATCTGGTAATGATTGCTGGGGGAAATAGTCATGCTGAATCACAGCCATTGGCCGTTGTAGTGCATTGTATCTCATCGTGCCTACACATTCCAGCATAAGTTTGTATTTTAATATCCAATACTTATATAGCTGTGGTGTTCAGTGCAATTGTGGGAGATGATGGAATTATTAAAAGGATAGTATGAACTCTGAAATCTTACCTGTGCTTAGAGGCACTGGCAGTATGGGAATTAGGACTCTTTTACTGACAGTGTTTAAATTATTCTTCCTTTTCTTTACTGACACCTTCAATGTAAAATTGAATTCTAGAGCTACATGTGTTATGCAGTGTTACTTAATGCCTGGACTGCATAAGGTTGGGTCCTCACCCCATGTTTGCTCTATTTGTAGTACTCAGGAGAAACGAGTTAAGTACTGAATATACCCAAGCATGGGAACACTTCCAAGGGCATACACTGGCACATTTGTATTGTGGTCATAAAAGCAGCAGCAGTGTATATAGTACATGCAGCAAGTAATGACATAGACAAGCCTGCTTGGAGCTCCAGCTGCTCTGGATGTCCTCCACTCAGACTGGCTAGTTTGAAGATGTACTGTCAGATGACCTAAGCAGGTCTGTGATGATGATGAAAGATCCAGATGTCTCTCTGTGTGGCATTTCCACCACTCCTGTCTGGTAGGTAGCCAGTTGGAGACCACTGCCAGCCTGCTGATACACGTCATCCCCAGGTTGGTTCAAATTGCTGTGGGACACACTTAGAATAACCTGTACAATGGAAAGCAGTTTGTTTGTCAAGTCATACAAACATTTTATGGTCTCTTTTTGTTCAGAGTAAAGCATTTTACAGCATTGTAGTGATCAGATACTCAGCTAGAGGAAATTTGTCTGCCTTTCCCTGCTGCCTCTAGTTACATGCGTGTCCCTGACCTTGGTTAGAATAGGGTAAGCAATCTCCTGTGTCTGTCTGTGTGGAATAGGGTATCTAAGCTCCCATCATGGACAGTTTTGCACACATGGGTGCAAAAAAGCAGGTTAGTGAGAAGTACACAGAGTTGGTGACATACTGAGTTACTGAACGAATTTTGGTTGCTTCAAGGCTGTGGAAGGCAATACACACAAATGTAAACTTGTGACCTTGATATGAATGCTCTCCTCTTCAAAGAAGCCTCAGGATGCCAACAGCCATGTGGTTGTCATGTAACAACACATGGCCCTTTTTATCTTCTTGATTAGTACTACAGTGAATTTGCAGAGTTGAAGAATATTTTGCTTGACTTTCAGATATGTCCTTTCCTCACTTTTTCACTTAAATAGTTTCTGTTTCACTAAGGCCATTGGCAATGATGTAGTTCTCCTTGCTCTGGGGACTTCTCATCCCTTTGTAGAAGTTGCCACAAGGAGACTTTTATTCTGTCCTTGGTGAATTCCTTATTGTCATAATAACCAAATATGAGTAATGCAGCTATTAGTATAGGGTAACTGACACAACTGAAGGAAAACTGATGCTTTTCACCGCAGTTTGGGAGACAACATATTTGGTAACGTATATAACTTGGTAGCATCATCTGCCTGGAAAGGAAGAGATTGTTCTTTTCAAAAGTAAAACGTGTTTGTTGAGTCTTAACCTGATCCACAGTGTGTACTTTGCTAGGTAATGAAACATAGAGTTTCTGCAGACACAGAAGGAGATATGAGATCAGTGGCATCTAGGACAACATTGAGTACCTGCTGCTACTGGAGAGCAGATGGCAGTGCACACAAGGACCAGTGCAGAGCAGCATGGATGGCCCAAGCCAGCCCAAGGACTTTGAAGGGGTTGTTTGGCAAGGACAGAGTGGCATTGGCATGCTGGGCTGTATTTGCCTTGGGTCGGTATTACTGCCTTCTTAATTTAAGCTCAGATTTAGCTGTAAATTTGCCTAGATTTAAAGAAAAAACCAGAACTGCTTTGCTGATTTTTTCATTCTAACATGGCTATCTTTGTTGCTGTCCTTTTCTGAAAGGGAACAAACCAGGTGTGCTTAAAATTGAGTTGCTAGCTTACTTATTTGATATTGTTCTTGTCATTGCAAGCTCAGGAAAAAGAAGAGGTATGGTTGGAAACTGTCTTGAGCTGTCAGCTCAGATCGAGTGTGGTCGGTGCAGCTCAGTGCAGCATGCAGTGTTTACTGCAGACAAAAGACATGGAAGTATTGTTAATTCTTGCTGCACCATTTGCTGTGAAACCTGAAGAGAATGCTAGGAGGATTTTCACTTTGTTTCTGTTTTCGTTAAAGACATTTCGTGTTTCCCAGGGTGATGTTCACAAGCCAGATGTTAGCAGAACCCAGACCAGAACTCAGCCCTGCTTTCCCCAACACCTTGTGGTGGTGCACTGGGAGCCTGGCAGGAAAATCTGAGTCATCCATCCTTATCCCATCCTGTTCCTTATCCCATCCCTGGCAGTGTTCAAGGCCAGGTTGGACGGGGATTGGAGCAACCTGGTCTAGTGGAAGGTGTCCCTGCCCATGGCGGGGGGTTGGAACTGGATGAGCTTTCAGGTCCCTTCCAACCCAAACCATTTCATGATTCCATGATTCTATTTTGCCACCATTTTCCCATACCAGTAACCCACAGAATCCCTGCCCCATGCTGCTCTTGGCTGCAGGCTTTTCAGTCACCACTGATAATGAGACTTTGAGATAAGCCATCTGCCTGCTGGCCCCCGGTGGTCCCCAGGCTTGGCATTGAGCTGTGGAGGCCGGTGACAGGTCTGCTGCAGGAGAGGCTGGCAGTGACACAGCAGCTGCTCGCTGAGATACCGAGCGCTCTTGCAATTGAGCACCTACGTGCTGGGGGTTTTAAAACATCCCTGGCCAGGAGGAGCAAACAGCACTTCCATAAACAGCGCTTGCTGTCTCTCCTAAGCATGCACTAATGAAGGAAAGTCAGGCTGGGAGGGCAGAGAGGGCTGAAGTCGGTAACAAATTCATGATTTCATCATGTTTTTGAGCATCCAGGCAGGGAAGGGAAGGCATGTTTTGCCCTAGTTAATTCTGGCTGATTATAAATTGAGGAGGGCAAGGAAAAAAATGCTTTTTAGATGTTGTTTGTTCTGTGGTTTTGGCAGTCTTGTCCCTGTCATATGCATCAAGAGTACATGAAGCTCTGTGTACAATGGGATAGGTAGCTCAAATTAACACCTTATTAGAGGTTTAAAAGAACTGTGCCTCTATATCAAGCTTTATACTGTGATTGAGAGACCTGCTTATTCCTAGTGTCTCTTCCAATTCTTCTTCCTTTTGTTTCTGCTCTCACTCCATCATTTGATTAGAAATCCCTTCCTTGTTGCAGGCTCATTTCTTCTATGACTGACATTCGAGTGCAAAAGCTTCACCATTATTATTATTATTATTCATTCTTATTAAAGCCCAAACCAAGTCCAGTCCTTATTGGTGAACAAATAGGCTGGGTTCTTTTCCTCTTTTTTCCTGTTGAGCAGCAAGCATCTCTTGTGAACAGAGAGGCATAAATGTTTGTTTCCTTTCTTTCCAAAAGTGAGTGGAAGCTTAGCTCAAATCAGCCTCTTTCCGCCTGGCTAGATTAACAGCAGGATAGCTGCAATTTTTGTTTTATTAGGCAGGAAGCTTGTTACTTGTAAGGGTAATCCCATGAATTGCATCTCTGTGGGTCAGCTGGCTTCAAGGACATCCCAGTGAGTGTAATGGCCTCATTCTGGACATAGTAAGAAATGGAAATCTTTTTATGCACTTAATGGGCAGAAGCTACAATCCTAATATTTAGAGGTTGATTCCATTTACTTTTCTGGTAATGAGGTGAAATTGGCCACGATTGTAAAGAGAGCACTAAGTGCTCACCTCTCCCTTCAGAAAAAGGGAACTGAAGTGTTGGGATTTTAATTACTTGGTGGAGGTACTTCTGCTTCTGCAGTGATGGAAGCTGAGAAACACCCGTGTTCATAAGTAGATGCAGCAGCGACTGCCGTATCCAGTGTGGGGCACTGTGGCATGAACAAGTGCCAATCCGTCGATTTAATTACAGCTGGGGTCTGATATCCCAAGCAGCAGCTTGTCTTCCTGCCTGCCTTGGTGGATGAGATGACACTGGTAGCAAGAGAGAGACTTGGGGAAAAAGCAGAGCATAACAGGGCAAAGGGCAAAAAAATAATGAAGGACTATCAGTGGAAACCACATCAGATCAACAAACTTTAATTACATTTAATTTTAATCCTTAACATTTATCTAAAAGGTGATTGAGGGAAGGTTTATTAGGATTCCGTGTCCCTATAGCCCTTCTTTGAAAGAACACTGAACAAGATGATTGCTTGCGTCTCTAATTAGAAGTTTTTCCCCTCTTGATCACCTAAAGTCAAATTCATTTACTCTGCTTGAAACAAGGATTTAATTTGATTTATTTTTTTTTGGTGCATCAAAAGATGTCTCTCAAAGTTGCTACAGAACCCGAGCCTGCTCATCAACACAGAACCCATTACCAGCCCAATTTTATGAATATTCACATCAGAGGGCAGCACCAACCTCATTAGGAAGGGTGTTGCAATCATTATTAAACTGTTGGAGTCCATTATGATTCAGAGTGCTGTAATGATGACTGATACCCACTGAGGGCAGCTGAGAAGAATACCAGAGCATAATGACCTCCTTTTTTTTCTTCCATAAGCCTATAGGGCTTTTAAAGGCTTTCAGCTGATATAGTTTGTGCTCTTTTCATCAAGTGTGTGAAAGTGGTCTTAATATCCCTGATTCTCTTGCACAAGCGGTGTGAATAGAAACATGAGAGCAATTAGGGAACCTGGAGGTTATGTTTGGGTGATGTGGTAAAGACAGTAATACTACTAATTCTTTCAGATCTTAGCTCTCTGTTAATGAGTTGTTTCTTCTCAGATTAAAAGCTCAGAATTTATAGGCCTGATCAAGCCCCTTCTGTTCCTTCCTTGTAAAGTGAGAAGACGGTACTGCTGTTAAACCTGAGTTTGATCATTCGTGCAGCAGAACTGCTGTAGTTAATGGTCTGTCAGCACTCTCAGCATAAGCCTTTTCTCCATCTCCTTTTGCTTTCCTGCTCCGAGAATAAAATCCACTGGAGGTTAAATGTTACTACAAACAATTTGCTACCCTTGTCTTGCTTTCTACAGATCCCTGCTTCATTCAGGCACAGTGAAAGGAGCTTAGCCTGAACTCTTCAACTCTCAGTCCCAGTCCTGCCTTGGTTATGTTTATGTCTATTAATTTTGTGCAAATTAGCATAGTATTGGAGAATGTTTTTCTTTGGCATTTACAATAATCTGGAGGATGTGTGTAGCGCTTAGTATACTATCTGAGCTCAGAAAGAGGTCTGAGACCTTAGCCTTCATGTAATGATGAAGTAACTATACCTAACCACACAAACTCATATGATTCTTGCAGTGTTCAGTAGCTGAGAGAGATGCCTACTGCTTTTTTGTGTCCTCAAGAGAATTTACTCTTTTACTGATCCTCCTCCGTTCTCCTTGCATCTCAGAGATCATCTTTCAACCCAGAAGAAGTTCTGTTTGGTGTTCTTCGGGATCTCTCCTTGCTCAGCCCTGAAGGGTGCTGAAAAGGGTGTGGAGGCTTCACGTGCCGCCTGCTTCTCCTTTAGGTTGGGGCTGGGACTGGGACTGGCTGTCTCTTGTAGCACTGCCGGCTCAGTACATCTCTTCTAAAGTGGTTTTAATTGTCATTTCTTGCTTCTATGTTCTTATAAACTTGCAAGAGACAGTTAATGCAACTGGTGAGGCTGATTGTAAGTTATTCGGTGAGAATGGTGCTCTAAAGAGGAAGCATTATGGCAAACTGATTGTAGATTTCAGGCAGGACAGCTATGTGCCACCAGAGAGCATCTCTTTCTTCATTCTTCCAACTCGGCTTCCGCACTAACTTGTGTGAGATGTAACTTGAAAGATCTCACTTCTTTAGCTGCCTTCTTGTGAAACGTGAGTGAATGTGTCCTAGTTGGTTGAAGTAGAGTTGTTATAGCTGTTCTCAGCGAAAATAACAGCAGTCTTTGTAAGATAGAAGAGGAAGGAGCTTCAACCAACTACAGTGTTAATTAAATCTACTGAAGGGAGTGGAAATGTAAGGGGTCTTGTAATAAGCAGGGCAGAATCTGCCTTTGATTAATGATATTGCCAAGTGGATTAATTAGAAGATTAACTCAAATACTACCTAGAGGGGTCTATGGAGAAGAACGTCTAGCATTTCAACAAGAGAAACAGCAGTAGGCATCTTAACAAAGATGGGGACACATCTCCTTTACAGTGATTTGGCAGAAATGTTCAGTTGTGAAGCAGCCTGCCTCTGGCAACAGCGAGCATCTCCTAATTAGACTATTTGCACAGCACTTGTTGGCAGGAGAACATATCTTATTTAGGATCTTTAGGAATGCCCCTCAAGTAAACCTTTCCAAGACGAATATTTAGACTGAGCCATTAATGGTTGTTGTATCCTGATTCATCCCAGTTTCCAGACTTTATTGATGGGAGCATCTAACATGTATCCAGTAATGCTTGTGTTCAGCAAAGACAGTCTCTGTTCTGAGGGAAAGGTGGACCTTGTGGGAGGCAGACTGTGCAGACCATCACGGGACAGCGAAATGATGGTCACCACTCTTATGTGAAACTTCATGTTTTGCTGAATCATGCAAGGTCACCTTCCCAGGTTAATGTATTCCTTCATTATATGTGACACTAAGCAACAAGTGGAAAAACTGCAGTTCTGGCCTTCCATTTCTATTAGGATTATAATTTACTCTAAAGCAAACATAGAAAGCTCATCAGAGCTTGGTTTGAGAAACAACCAGTTCTTTAAGCAAGGTATTTCCCTTGCCCTGGATTACATTGCATCTGTCCTTCTTCTAAATAAGTTTATTTCAAATAAGTCTATCTTAATTGATCCCCTGAGAGCCTCAGAGAGGTTTCCTGCTGCATCAGCTCTTACTTATTAATGCATTTCACTATTAATGAAGATATGTAAATACTAAGTTGTTTAAAAAAGGGCTTCACCTCCATTATTGCATGATAGGCCTGCCATTCCTGCAGAGATTTGCTGATGTTAGTTAACAGCAGTGCCTTTTACTAATGATCTTCTTGCCCTGCAAAATGACTTGGAATGCATTGCATGGAACTGAATGAGAAGCGATGTATCAGCTCGTGGTGATATCCAGTACATCAAGGAAAAAAAACAGTTTGCTGTTCCCTCAAGGCTTAAATTTGAAGAAGACACTAAAGAGGATGCCCATCTGCATTGACTTTTGATAGTATTGGAGTACCTGACTTATTTTCCTTTAAAAATCTCTGTTTAGGTGATTTGTACAATCCTGAAGTTGTTAGAGAAATTTTGTCCTTATACACCTCTGAAACTTGAATTACTGAGGAGGTTTTGTGTCACTCTAAGTACATCTGCCATTTATAGCAACTCATTTTGTTTGGCTATTGACAGACCCATATAAACTGCTCGCCAAAAGAGTAGGGAAAGGTAGAGGAAATCCATCCACCTTTTGAGAGATGATAATTGTATGCAAGACAAATGATAGAAGAGTCTTTCAAAGCAGGTAGAATTAAAGCACTGACACAGTAAGTATAAAGACTGAAACAGTTTTATTAACATCCCTTCAATATCCATTACAATTGGTCCTTCTTGCAGCTTGTCTGGTTTTCTCTTTGTTAGGCATCAGAGGAGTAGTATGCTGCTGTTCAGAAAAATGGGAGTTTATTGGCAGTAGTCATCTTATGCAGCAGGAATGCTATTTTTAAATTATAGCATGCATTTTGCACATAAAACTGTGCTGATTTCACTGTACCATTTTGATTATCTCCCACAGAAAGCACAGTAGCCTTATTCCTCCACTGGTAGTTAGTTTTAAGTTACTGTTGCTCCACTGATATCTAACCTGATGTTTTCATGCCACAAGACATCTGTTTCTTATGTTGGTTTTTAGTGGAGTCTATTCTGTGTTTATGAGGAGTGGGTCACCTAAGGTGGCCAAATGTATAGTTTGGCATTCAGCTTTTGGCATGTAGCTTTGGCAGTTGTTGAGATCTTAAACTTGCATCAAGTGCCTACTTCAACTGATGAATACTTAGCCAGAGACTTTCAAGGGGCTTGGTATGAGTAGGACAAAGCTGGTTTGTGGTATCCTGTCATGTTTATGGACTCTTCAAGTGATTTGTCAATGGACAATTATTTTTGGACAGTTACTTGCTTTCCAGCATTGCTTTAGATTGAAACAGTGGTTTTTACATGTGCAATGTCAGTGTAACTGTTGAAAAATCTATGACATTCTTTTTTGATAAACCCCTTAATACTAATTGTCTTTGGGAATAGGACACGTTCCCCACATATAATTAGCCTGTCTCATTTCAGACTTCACAAGAAAACAAAATGAGTACTTTTCCATCATATTGAAGTCATCCTCATGCTTCCAACCCACACTCCAATTTCGTATGTCAGGCTCTCTCTGTGAAGCTGAAGCTCTGTTCTCAGAAGAACAAAGAGGAAGTACGTAATGAATCGAGAATATGTTCATTTCTTAATATCTTATGTTTAAATGCACAGCTGGGTATATTGTTTTAGTACTTGTGTTTATATGTTTTATGTTTGTATTACGTGTAGTGGGCTCCCCTCTATTGAGCAGTGTCTGAATCCTTTACCAGAATGAAGATCCCAAAGGCATGGCACAGAGGAAACTTCAGGCAGCTGGAACAGAAGTGGATTCCTACCTCTGAAAAGAGGGAATGGCACACATTTTTGCCTACCTGTTGTTATCTTTACCTGTATGCATTTGGCATACGTACGTGGTGTCAGTTCCTTTAGGATCTGTAATTCATTAAGTGTTCTTGGTTTAATAACCTGGTTTTGGTCGCTTAATTTTACTTACATTGTCAGCCTCAGCATTAAATTCTTGGGCTTCCTCTCTGCCAAAGGTAAATATTTGTAAGAAATCTTAAGGGGACTTCCCTGAGTACAAGAGGGGTGAATAAGATGTCTAAAGATGCGTGTGGTATTTCAGAGCTATGTAGTACCTGTAGGATTATACAAGTAAGAAGCTGCTACTTCTCATGCAAGTTCTTCTATGACAACAAGTGATTTTGCACCACCCAGTGAAGACTGGTTTGGTGCTTACAGTATGGCTCCTTGAAAACCTTTTACCTGATTTATTGTGTGACCTCTGCAAGAAAAGGTGTCCAACTCTGAAAAAACATGCAAGACAAATACATTTGATTTGTAGTCTTTATAGTTCAGTAGAAAAAGAGCCCTCTGGGCCTTGGTGTTATGCAGGGAGTTCTCTTTCTAGCACTTGTTTCTATGGGCTGAGCATGCAGTGTGAAAAAAAGTCTGAGAATGCTGTTCTCTACATATTTTAATGCTCAGAATTCAGGCACTAACAGCATTAGTGCTGAATACACAGCCTTGTTTCTTTTTCTTTATGTGAATGTTTGTGCATACTGTGATCTAAATGCCTTGTCACATAGTGCCTCTCAGACACGTGTGTGCTTTTGTATGAGCCCTAAATCCCTTGGATAGTACCTTTTCCACTCCTTTAATCTTGTCTATTCTCTGTTCCTCTCACTATTGTTATGGTTTAGAATCTTTATAGATTTTCTTCTTTCCTTGTGACTCTGATCTTGGCATCAAATTCCTTACATGCAGAAAGGGTGACATGTAGAGAGTAATAATGAAGTGAATGTGATTCTTCAGAGGCACAAGTGTTTACCCAAGTGGTTACAGCTGTGTAGGGCTGGGGCTACAGACCATAAGCACAAGTTGCACACTTCTTTTAAGATGGTAACCTTGCCTGCATGAGTAATTTCCAGAATTACAAGGGCTACAAAAAGGCATTTTTATGAGAAAAATAATGTTGCCAAAATATACACATTTGGTTTTAATCCTGAAAAGTGGCAACATATCTGGAGTATTCCAGAAAGACCATTTTTATATGTTTAAAGACTATTTTAGGGATGTTACAGGCTTTAATATATAGCAGTTGCAATTTCCACTTGCTTCCAGGGCATGCACAGTTGGACTTAGAGTATTAAGGTGACCTGATTTTATAGCCCACATGGAAAATAGGACCAATAAAATACCTCAGAACTCTTTAAAATGGCCTAAAACAGAGCATGGGGGATGGTATAAAGATCTTATTTCTGTTCTCTTTGAGATGGCCAGTATAATTTGTTTGCCACCTATTAAAGTTGTTCCGTCACACCACACTGTGTTGTTTTTGTTTAGTTCAAACCCTTAGAAATGCCTGGCTTAAATGCAAGTGCTGGGTAATAAAGTGAGATTATGGGTGATGAATGGATTGAGAGCAGCCCTGTGGAGGAGGACTTGGGGATACTGGTAGATGAAACATTAACTATGAGCCATCACATGCACTTGCAGCCCAGAAAGCCCATCATGTCCTGGGCTGTGTAAAAGGAGAGGTGATTTTCCACCTCTGTTCTGGTGAAGACCCCACCTGGAGTACTGCATTCTCTGGGATCACCAGCACAAGAAAGATGTGGACCTCTTGGAGGGGCTCCAGAGAGGGGCATGAGAGTGTTCAGAGTGTTGGAGTACCTCTTCTATGGAGACAGGCTGAGAGGGTTTTGATTGTGCAGCCTGGAGAAGCGAAGGCTCAGGGGAGACCTTCATGTGGCCTTTCAATACGTTAAAAGGGGCTTATAAGAAAGATGGGGAGAGACATTTTACCAAGGCCTGTAACTTCAAGACAAGGGGCGATGCTTTTAAACTAAAAGAGGGTGGATTTAGATTAGATATAAGGAACAAATTCTTTTTTGTGAGGGTGACACAGGTTACCCAGAGAAGTTGTGGATACTCCATCCCTGGAAGTGTTCAAGGTCAAGTTGCACGGGGCTTTGAGCACCCTGGTCTAGTGAAGGATGTCCCTACCAATGGCAGGAGGGGTAGACTGGTTGATCCTTGGGCCTTTCCAACCCAAACCATTCTCTGATTGCACACAGAGCTGAGCTGCACTGTGCAATTGCTGTCTTCTGCTCTCGCCCAGGTTGGAGGAATGGCAGCTGTGCCGTTAGGACTCCGGTTCTGGGAGCTGTGCTCACCAGCATGGAATCTTTCAGAGACATTGCATCCTGCTGAGATACCAACCTTTAGGGATTGTCTCATGGATTTCCCAGTTTAGTCACACAGAAGGAATGCTTGACAGGGATAGATATACAAGGAATGGTGACGCAGGGCCCTCTTGGAGTAGTGTGGCATGTCAGGAGAGCAGCCAGTTGTTTGACAGGCGTTTCTAACCAATGCCTACTGCAATAAGCCCTGATGATCAGCTCATGTATTTTGTTAGTGAAGAAGGGAACATCTGAAAACAGTTCAGAATATGTTTGACATTGGTGGTGAAAGAAAACCACCAGTGACAAACGTGACCTAAAATCCAACCTATTTAAAAAAATGAAGGTGCCATTTCCTCATGTGGTTTTTCATTCCTGTCTTTAGCAGCAAATGTAGGGGAGGTGGAAGGTGACAAGTTTTAGCTGACACATTGTCATCATCTAGTAGGTTCAGTTGCTGAGAGAGAAAAGTTGAGCTGACCAGAAACCTCTGTATTACCCTTTTGCATCAGTAAATGTATGCAGATGTGCAGGTGGGTGGTTATGGCTCTTCTGTTATCAGAGCTTCAACAGTAAGGTTTGCATTTCACATTTCAGGCTCCAAACTGATTTCCCATAGTAGTGGGTTTTCAAATCAGAATATGAGCATGTGGAAGGGACAAGCCACTAGGGTTTTGCACAATTGAACAGTTCAATTTCACTTGAAGAGCACTTCCATTGGGGCAGTCTGTCCAGTAGAGGTGTACCAGCAGGGGAGTGTTGTGCAGGGTTAGAAAAGGAGGTGTGATACTGCTAAGGACACATCTGGTTTTGTTCATTTCAACACAGGTGTCGTGTGGATGGTTCATTCAGCTGGAGAAGATAAACCAAAGGGGCTGCTTACCTCAGCGAGACCAGTTATCTCAGGAACAGAGGGTTCATGTGGCAGTCTGGGATTTACTGTGCACGTTATCCTGGAAAGAATGAGCTATAAAGGCAGCTTTACCCTCAAATCTTGAAGTCCTAGCATTTTAGTGTAATCTAATGATCAGATTAGGAAACATGGCTGCTCATACATTAACTACAGTCAGCAGGTGTGAAGGGTGGCAAATTGGATTAAACACACAATTTTTGAAGTGTAACTGATAACCTTAGTGGTACACATGTCCTTGCTCTTCATGCAGATAGCAGGAGAAGCCTACTTGTCATTCATAGTGGGAATCTGCATGGGAGGGAAAGGCTGGTGGCTGGTTTAGGACTTTCTTAAAGGAATACACTGGAAGGATTTTGTCTTCCAAGTGCATTTGTGTTTCTAGTAGCTTTCTTAGAAGCTCAGTGTGCTACATCGAAGATTACTGGAGGGGTGGCAGGGAAAGATTGTCTAACCTGGTAATGCTGGCTTTTAATGACATTTAGCTACTGTGGAAAAGCAAGACCTGAGAGGAAATAAGCTAATGAGGGCGTTCAGAGGTGTTGAAATAAAGATAATATTGTCTAGGTGGTGACATAAAAGACAAGTTCGTGTCTGGAATGGTGATGAGGATGCTCCGACCTTTTCGGCTCTTGACAGACTTTGAAGTAAAGAGGGGGAAAAATACGGAGGAAAGGGAAGAGTCAGACATGGCCAGAAGACAAGGTTGGAGAGACTGTAAAATGCTGGCAGAAAGAGCTACCAGCGCAAGCTGGAAATGCACCCATCCTGTGCCTTGCCATGTATTGTAAGAAGTAAATCAGTGGTAAAGCCATGGGCTTACCATCTGCAAACTGGCTACAGAAAGCCCTTTATCAACACCCCCAGCACACCTTTCCCAGCACTGGGGCATTGGATCTGAGAGCACTTTAGCTGTCTGCAGGCACTTCCACAGTGTGTCCTGATGCCAGCTGAGAGTTGGGCAGGTTTTGTCCTCCCATAAGATCCTGCCCGTCTGACCCTCTGCTGCCTTGAAGCTGCTGGTTGACTTATCTTACCATCTTGCAGTGCTTCATTTGCAGCCTTCTGTGTCTTTCCCTTACATCTTCTGAACATGCCTTTCTATGCAGTAAGTGTTGTAAAGGCTGTGGTTGATTCATAGCTTGGAATTGTGGAAACACACAGTTGCTTGTGAGCTGTGGTAAATCTCTCTTTGGTTAGTGGAATGAACCTGGTAGCTTGATCTAGAAATTCAAAGCAGCAGAGGAAAAAGAGAGTTAATGGATTAGCTCCACAGAGGAGCTGAGATAAAGGCTCTGTGTTTCATTCTGCTGCTGTTTCAATAAAGAGAGGGTTTTCTTTAAGTGTCTGCTTTAACTCATGTGGATGGATCTCTGCTAGTTCATGACCCGAAGAGCAAAGAACTGTCATCTACACTAAAGGAGTGCACAGGTCCTTTTTCTTTCCGTACAAACACATCTTAAAATACAGTTCTGTTTTATTTAGTCAGAATAATGAAATGCAAAAGGTGAGAGGTTAAGAAGATAGAGGTAAACAACAGAGGGAAGTGTTTTCTGGTTAGCCTAATGGAGAACATACTTACAAAAGATGTTACACACGGCGGGGCCACAAGGGGAGAGGCCTCTGCGCAGCAGAGAAAACTGATGCCAAATGAGCAGGAGGAGCAATTTAATGACCAGATTTTGAGTTACCTTTTAAAAATAAAGTGTACAATTATTGCTTGGATTCTGAAGGTATTTGGAGCTTCTGTGTCTTTTGGGAGTGGCTGGGTCAGTAGCAGTCTAATCTCTGTATTATTCTGATGGATTCTAAAGAAAAGAACCAGCAAAACCACCACTGCTTATTTACTGCCTTGCAGGTGGCAAAGGTCTGCACATTTTCTCCAGTACAAGCCTGTTTCCTATTAAGAAGCTGCTGATCATTGACATTTAACATCTGTGTCCAATAGACAGCACATAGTTCTCTGGGGGAACTTAGATTTGGGAAAGAGACAGGGAACCTAAAATTGTGCTCCACTGAGACATTCATATTCACTGGTGTCTGAGAGATGCTTAAAGGGGTTGCCTGATAATTTATTCTACTGTCTTGCTTTGCTCTGTGGCTGAACATTGGAAAGGAAGCATTTTGCCATTAAATGAAAATATAGGGACAAGAAGATGTGTGTCTCCCTGGTCTGTCTATGTGATGGCTTTGCTGGCACCATCCATCTTGCAAAGCACCCTGCTTCTGACCTAAGAGATAAACCCTGTGTCGCAGAATGCACTCTGCTACTGTCCAGCTGTAAAATGATCACTAAAAGAGCTCTGACCTTTCCATTTCTTCCGTTGTGTAGATTCTGGTGTCATCTAACGGTAAAGTTACAGTTGTGGTGTTGGTAGTTCCCCAGATAATTCTCTTCGCTGAGAAACACTGCTCCCTCACAAAGAAACTCGTAACACAGTTGTGATAGACATCACATACAATTCTGTATTTCTTAAGAATTCTCTTTGCTCATGTTTTGACACATTCACATCCATGGGACAGTTATTTTTAATTGGTTTTCCCTTTACTTCCAGAACTTTAAAAGTGTGATTTTTTGTTATTTTGTAACTTACAAACTTGGAAAATACTTTTCTCTTTTGAGAACCTTTTTATTCTCCTCATATGATTTTAATCTAAAGTCAAGTGGGAGTTCAGGTACCTGCTTACTCTTTTTTTTTTTTTTTTTCATTCAGTGTTTGAGGTGCATATCTGTCATTTACCAGAGAACTGAGATGTGACATTTCAGCTGCTTGGTCCTGCAAATAACATTCATTACCTGGACTCTCAGATGTTTTAGCTGCCTTGCCTCCTTTAACAAGCATTCCAGTGAGGGAATCTTGCACTTACAGTTTCTCTTCTGAATCAGGGAGGGAATCTGGGGGTGTCCTTACATTTGTCAATGACCAACAGAAGGTTTTTAAATGTCAAAAATCTTCTATTTGCAGAAATACACATTAGAAAGAGAGTTACATTATGACCCAGAACAACTGTTCCACGCAGCTAAACAGATCGCCTAGTTAAGGGACGGTCGTAGGAGGAATCCAGGCAGGAGAAGTTCCAGCTTGAAACAGTGCTCAAGAAAGTCGTACATTAAAAAGCTGAGGTTTTAGTCTGACCCATGTACCAAGATGATATTCAGTACTGTGGATGGTTCTTTATGTTTACATTGGCAGATTCTCAAAATCATGATATATCTTAATCTAGGACTTCTAGTTTTTCTTGCACCATCATATGTTGCCCTGCACTTGTAAAACAGAATATAAGAACTCGTAATATTATAGAGAAATGAAATAATTATAGTCTTATCCTGTGCCATAATAGCCAGTGTCTGTATTGCACACTTTGAGATAGACTTGTGACTGACCAATAAATTTTGCATTTCATTTGGCTGGTGCAGCATGCCGCTTGCTCCCAAAGTAAGAGTGAAGGCTTGAGGCAAAAGATGTCAGTTTTGTAATAGTAGTTAAAATATATCTATGCACCTAAAAGATTGGCAGTTGCACAGTAAAGACCTTCACTAGTGGTCTGTGGGCAGGACAGTCTTTCCATGAAAATAAATGAGATTCAGCAATCAGACTCCAGGCATGGATGGGAATGAAATCTAATCATAGCCTTTGCACCCAGATTCTGAGTTTGCCACAATAATGGGATAATACACTTGCAAATCTTATCTATTATAAAATAAGAATGCGTATCATATGTGGTTTAGTTCCTGATGGTCACACACTCAGGCTGCTTTTGTTATTTATACTCCAGATGATATTCTCCTCTCCTCACACAATTCTTTGAGCTTTAGCTTTATACATGATGCTAATATTGCAAGCTTTATGACAAAATCCCAAATATTGGTGTGTTATGGTTAGAAGATTAAGTTGCCTCAGATTATAAACATAATGAATTTGCAAGACCTGTGGTGGCCTTCAAATCATCTTTTGTTGTTCTGCTTTATTGAAGGAGGCGTATGAAAATGAACTGAGATCAACCAGCATGTAGAATGGCACAGGAGGGAGTTTTTCATCACTGTTGTATTTATCACTGAGCACAACCCTGAGCTCTGTCAGACTTAAATGGCAAGCTCATTGTTAATTTCAAAGTTCAGTGTTCTTTAATCTTTCCTTTATTTTGCTCACTCATAAATACCATTATGGTTTTCAGTGCCTGATTCCAGGGTTCTCGCCAGTATTATCAGGTTGTCCTTGATAGGTGAGAAAATCCGTCTTACTGAAGGGGCCATGATTCAAGAGGTCAGAGCATTGTCTGTTTCTGGAAATAAGGCCCATGAAATACTGCTTAACAAAGAGGTCTATTTTCAGTGTGGAGCCTCAGCATTTATCTGGTAAGTTCCTGGACGTCATTGCTGAAGAAAGAAATGAAAATAAAGAAAATAAATACCCAGCACTACTAAACACTTGCCAATACACTGAGAAGAAGAAAGGAATCCATAAAAGGAGCCACTTTTTATTAAGGACTCTTCTTAACAAGGATTATTTCTTACTTTCTGAAAGGCTCTCATGATGTTTTCACTTTCCAGCTAAATGGAAAGAGAAACATTTTGTGAGAGGCTCTTGCATTCATCCCTCCTTCCCCTGCAGCTTTCATACTAATAAGCTGCACAGATCCCAGAAGCAGTTTCTTTCTGTCTGTGGCAGGTCTGTTAGTAGATTAAATGGTCAAGGTGGATTTATAAAGGGATTTAGTATGTTTGGAGCTTGTGAGAGATTTGGAGTTTAAAACCCACTAAGGTTGATTATTCCCAGAAGAGATAAAGGTTTGGCAAAAATGAGGGAAAATTCCCTTTCTAAACCACCTGGTTTGATCCCTTGAAATATAGGTGAAAGAGAAAGGTAGTAATGACCTTTTCAATCCTGAAAATACAACCAGGTTGGCCAGCTTTGGCAATAACTCAGCACTTCTGTCTAGGAAGTGAGTATAGAGCCCTGACTCCACATAGATGTGTGAATGTTTGGCTGGATTCCAGTTTAAATTGTATTCAGATTGGTAAACTAGAAATGAAAATTCCCATTGCTAATATGCTGAGCTGTCCAGCTTCTTTTGTTGTATTATTTAATGGTGTGCTGCCCTATTGACCAAATCATGTCGAATTTGAACGACACAGATGTTACATCACCCCCTTCTTAGAAGGCACTGGAGTTTCATGGCGCCTGTCTTTCAACAGATATTCTTACTCTTCTACACAGACATTCACAAGTGTAATCTCTTTGTCATAATACTGAAAAGTTCTTGAAGTAGTGTTAATGATTTTCTGCTTCATGGTGTCTGTATTAAACATGCATTTTCTGTATAGGGACCACAGGACTAACACTCTGGTCTACAGGATCAGTACAGGTTACTATTGCTGAAGCTATTTTGTAAAGGCTTGTTTTGTCTATTTTTTGTTAATACAAAATACCAAAAGGCAAAGGTAACTCCTCAGCAATAGATAATTCTCCAGACTTTTAAGGACACAGGGAAGAATAATACCTGATACAGTCACTGTACTGCTCCAGCTGGTGCCCTACCTCCAGCAGTGGTGGTTCAGTTCCCTGCTACCTATCACCATGCCTCCTCTAGGCAGGAGAGCCAAATAAACACGTGTATTCTGGACATGCCACCACTAGGGTAGCGTGTTAGCCTCAGAAGACCAGCGATCAAATAACTGATTTAATTCAGTACTAGGAATGCCCATGGCAGGGAGTTGGAACTAGCTCATCTTAAGGTCCTTTCCAACCGTAACCATACTATGATTCCATGATTCCCATCAAAAGTTGTCTGTTCTGCCTTTACATGAGCAGCAAAGCTTGTTTAAAAGAGACAATGATAGAAAAGGGGGATTCGCCTGATGGTGCAGCTGTAGCAGGATCATATGTACTGGAAGGCACAAGGGGGGTGGAGAAATCTTCGCAACCTTTAATGCATCTGCATTAATTTAGTGTTTTGTAGTGTATGATGTACCACTCTATGGAAGCAGATGCAGGGGAGTCACTGCTGGGAATAGTTGCTGGTAAAACACTCATCATTTTTTCATGTGTCAGTTATATTCGTGAATGGCCTTAATTTCCCTTGTCTGTGACCTGGCCCATATTCCAGGGTCTCAGCTCATAGGGCCATTTAAGGCCACTTTTCTCAGTGCCCTGTGTTTTCCTTGTGGTTTAGGACCTCAGGAAATGGAAGAGGTGTCCAAGCCATTTATCTTTCCACCATTCAGGAGCTGTTCAAGCAGGCTTTTTACGTGTGGCAGTGCAGGGGTAGTGCAATGGGAACCAAGGGAAGGGGAGAAGCAAACAGCTTCCAGCAGGAAACTGCAGAAGGAGGTGGGGTACTTTTGATGGAGCACTTTCCACAGAAGAACTGCTGAAGTAAATGGACTCTTTAGGAAGTGGTTGATGGGTGAAGAGCCTGTGGGGCCATGCGGGGTTCTTGGGAGTACTTTTTGGGCTCTGCAGATGGAAGATCATTCATCTCATGTATGTGTATACTGGCTTCTACTCTGATGAATTGTATCTTGAGGCGCTGAACATTTACCCTCTGAAGGTCTCTCTAACCTAAAGGTTCTGTGGTTCCCCATTGCAGGCTGCAGTTTGGCTCCAGCTTTGCCTCTCTTTGCAGTCAGCAGCCCTGCCCACAGCATTAACCTGCTCATGCTATCGGGAGGCAGCAGCTGGAGTCACTTGGAAGTGCTGTCTTTGTGAAGTAAGTCACCAGCTGTGTTTCTTAATGTGAATTTAGTTTTCAGGGCAGTGACCATTTCCAAATGATGTTCATTTGTCTTCCATGCAAAAGTTCTCCTTTGTGTAAGACTTTATAAGCTTTATGGTGATTATTTCTGTGTCTGGAAGTTACAGTCATAGCCATTCCTCAGGCCAAGGCTAGCTGTGCTCCCACATACATTTTGTGGTGCTGTTTGTTTGTTTTGTTCTGAAATTCTCCGGCCTCCATGTTGTGATGAAGTGTAATTGTTCTCCAAAGCACAGATTATAACGTGGAAAAGAAGCCAATTCCTGAAAATGCCTTTAGTTGAAAGTAAATTCATACTACAGCATCTAATCTCATCTCAATTTACATAAGGTCGCTGTTCTGTCAGTAGATGCTGCAGATCCTTGTCACAAAGGCAGGAGATGATACAGCTTATATGAAATGGAGCAGGTTTTATTTGTTGTTGTAGCTGGATTTGGGGCTTTTGCATTTTTGTTTGGGGCTTTGTTTGTTTTCAGTAAACACATCATACAGAAGGCAAACTGTGTTTACAGTGTTTTCTTACTAAGGACAGCTATACTGCCGTCTGTTCTCGGCTTCTATGTCAGATACACTGACAACTGAGAAGTAAATTCCCTGTTTTCAGGAGATGAAGCTTAGCTGTGGGCGGTACTAGATCCCTTCTGGTTAGGTCTACCACGTAGGTATGTAATTGTATGTGTACAGTTGTGTATGTGTGTAGCTGTTTGGAACAGCTCTCAATATGAGGAAAGATTTGCTGATGGAACTGCTTTCAAAAGGAGCCCAAATAACTTTGTTTTCTGTGACAAAGCGATTCCTAAACTTCACTGAGTGTTGTAGCTGTGATTTGACTCTAAGATTATGTCTCCAGTCAGCTTTGCCTCTGTTGGATTTCAATTATGCCCCCAACCATTTGCTCCCTTGCTCATCTCTTCTGTCAGTGTACCCATCTGTGCAGCTATAAAGCTGTTCAGCCTTGAGAAGAGAAGCTGCATGGAGACCTCAGAGCAGCTTCCAGTATCTGAAAGGGGCCTACAGGGGTGCTGGAGAGGGACTCTTCCTCAGGGACTTTGGCAATAGGACAAGGCGTGATGGACAGTGGGGTTGAGTGCACCCTCAGCAAGTCTGCTGATGACACCAAGCTGTGTGGTTTGGTTGATAGGCTGGAGGGAAGGAATGCCATCCAGAGGGACCTTGACATGCTTGTGAGGTGGGCTGATGACAACCTGATGAAGTTTA
>JAOEHX010023563.1:11046-21923 GCA_025448015.1 Bolborhynchus lineola | reverse complement strand
CGGCTGAAACCACTACAGTTCTTTTAGGAGGGGGAAGTGAATGAACAAACTGCGTGGCTGATTTACAGCTTAAACCATGACAGTCACGTAAGTAAAATCATCCTTTGATGATGCCCATTTAACACTATTATCTACAGAAGAGTACTGGAGATGAATTTACCCTGATTTAGACACTATGCATAGTTGCCTACTAAGACTATTTCAAACCACAATACCTGTCTGCCTTTATTTCATAAAGCTAAGTACAGTATGTCTTGCCTTTCCTACAATAGCTGGGAAATAGTTCAAGTGGAAGGAACTAATTTCATTTAGTATCCATCTATTCATGGATGCAGTTCAGAAGTAAGTAACATTTTGTAAAGGAAGACAGCTTCCTAACAAAGCTTGAAGCTTGCAGAGCCTGCATAAGACTCAAAATGCTAAAGTTTATCTTAAGCAAGACAGACTTTATGATTTAGGTACTGGTACTGTTTTTTATTAAACTTCTCTATTGGCATCCATTTTAGCAATACAGTTGCATTAAAAAAAATGATAGAAGCAAGACGTAAGAAGACATTAAACATTCCCAACATTTTACTATATTAAGAGTTGGATTTATTTTCTGGATGAGATATTGGAAAGGGAGTTCTGAGAAATTAATTAAATTCATTCACTGAAGTCTTCCATATTCCATATGCAACATTTCAGTTAACTGATGTCATTTTACTTCAGTTCCTGAAATGAAGACTGGGGATAATATTTCCTTTCACCTCTTTTTATCTGCTTTCACTACGTTGGCTACAAATTTTCAGTCAAGTAACTTCATACTATTTAATTGCTACTGAATTGCAATAGGACTGACACTCTCACTCCAGCTGATTTATTCTAAGACACAGGTTGTGACATGGCAATATGTAACGATACTACCTGATTAGATACCTATAATGGAGAATCCAGGTGCCATTTGCAAATACAAGATTTTACTATCTAGAAGCAATAAATATAGTAAAATCCTATGTGGCTTTCTACTTGAGCTTTGCAGGATGCTCATGTTCCACAGGGACATATATATAAATCTAGAGTTGAAATGACATTAAATCATAACTTTAATTCCACTTCTATGCAGAAATAAACTGCTCATCATTTTTTCCTCTGAGGCCTGTAACTATACTTTAACAGAGGGTGTGAAAGGGTGCTTGATGTATTATAACTTGCAAAAGAGTAAGACTGACACTGTTTAAGAATGATACCCTTAACTAAGGTGTATCATATTGTTATGACATCGTATGACTTTTTTTCTTTTTATTCCCTGTATTATATTTTTAGTGTCACGCAAGCTCTATGTATAATTTATTTAGATAATATATGCAATATAGAAAATTTTATTCATACAGCACTACAATTCTTCACTTAAACTAATAATTTTACTGGAAAACTAATAAAACTCTTGTATTATTAAGTTACTTTACTGATAATAAAACACAAGTAGATGCTTACTTGTGTTTTCCACTGGCCTATAATGATTATTGAAATCCCTTGCTCACAAATCATGTTTTCTTCATTTTGCATGGTAGAGCACCAGTACTCCTCCTTCCATTGCCTACTGTATAGAAATTTTAAGATGATTATCAGTTACAACATTTAGTAAGTTAGCAGAGTAAAGAAAGAAAAGGCCAGTCCTTATACCACTTCTCTTTTCATGCAGGAGCTGGGCCTGTTTAGTCTGGAGAAGACTGAGAATGGAACTCATTAATTCATACAAACATCTCAAAGGCAGGTGCCAGGAGGACGGTGCCAGACTTTTCAGTGGTACCCAGCAACAGGATGAGGAGCAGTGGCCATAAACTGAAGCAAGAAGTTTCACCTCAACATGAGGAAGAACTTTACATTGAGGGTGGCAGTGCACTTGAACAGGCTGCTCAGGGAGGTTGTGGAGTCTCCCTCTCTGGAGACATTCCAAACCTACCTGGACACATCCCAAACCTACCTGGACACATCCCAGTGTTACCTGCTCTAGGTGGCCCTACCTTGGCAGGGGAGTTGGACAGGATGACATCCAGAGGTCTCTTCCAAGCCTAACAAGTCTGTGATTCCGTAATCTCAAATTCTTAGTCTATTCTATGTGTGGCACAAATGTCCAGCAGTAAAACATTTAACAGTGCTGACATCAGCACTGTTACAAACACAACTATCGCTCTCTACAAGTTCAAAACAAGTATGATCAGAATTAGTTTCAGGATTACTGACTGCAGACTTAGAAAAGAAGTCTGTTGTCATGTTTTGAATAGTATTGAGAAGGATGAAAGCTTGTTTGTTTTAAGTAAAGGTCTGTATTTTGAAAAAGAGAAGGCACTGCTCAAGAACTGCTGTTTTCCAGACAATATCAATATAATCCAGCTCTCTGTGGCTGTCTTCTGATGTTAGAGAAAATAATTATTTAATCCTCTTAGGTGTCTGTTCAAGTGCCTTGCTTATTATAACTGAAAGAATATATCTTCACCCCTCTTTGCACACCTCTTTACATTTTTACTTTATGAAGAAAATAATATAACAACAGTAATAATAACAATTTTAAAAGCTCTTATGTCCTAATGGTTGATGACTTTGATTAAACAACTAGTGCACAAGAAGAATGTCTTCATAACATTTAATAAGAACTTGATTATGAAAGGAATTATGGTATAAACCGAATTATTTTATATTACTAGTGATCTATTTAAACATTAATTGTAAGGTCTAGATGGTTGTACAATCCATCAAAGGCCTTTAGTTCTTGAAACATCCCATTTAGCAGGGTGTTCTAGAAAAGCCAATCACAACACATATATTTCTTCGTCAGTCATACATAATTAAAAGAATTTACTATCTGAAAATCCATTTTTATATGTAATTGCATATTTTTAAAATTATAATAAATATACTGAATAGAAAACTTGAATTGACATGGTTTTAGATTATTTTTCCCATTTTACATATATAATTATGTATTAACACAAAAGACCACTCTAAGAAGACATTAACATCCAGTTTTTGAAAAGTTTGCTTTGAAATCTAACTGCACAATCACGAATCTATTAATATGCTCTTTTCGTTAATGTGCAAGATAGCTGTCAAACAGAACTCTAAAAATCACAAAGAAAGTTTGCTATCATGTTTTCTACTCCTCCCACTCAAATTCTCTTCTCCTTGAGTGAATGCTTTTATCGGGCATTTTTCTGCACATAGGTGCATATGGGGACACCTAGTGGCAGCAACTGACGAGAACTCCCGACTCAGAAGACCTGGATGAGTCACTAGTGGTACGCAAAGCAGATCATGCTGCATAGCCAGAACATGTAACTACAGTTCATTGTAAAGCCCCTGTACTTTTACTGAAGTAAGCTTATTTACTTAAAAGAAATCCCAAACAAACCCAAAACAAATCAAACGAAACGAAAACATACCTCGCTTCCTTTTAATACAACGCACCATAGTTACCGTGCCTATTAGGAAGAATGGTTAAATAATAGATTGATTTTAACTTATCGTGTAAAAGAAGCTTCATATTTATCTTAAAGACCAAATCACCCCACTAAGAATCAGCCAATTCTATGTTATTAAGTGATTGCACGTGTATAAGTATGTGGAACTAACATGTATTATGCTTATATTTTGTAAATATGTTTAAACATATGATGTAGAAATCCATAAGAGTATGGTTTTTAGAAATCAGATTCAGTATTTACTTCTTTGTTGGGTTTTGTTTGTTGTTTGTTTTTTGTTTTTGGGGTTTTATTTTGGTTTTTTTTGTTTTTTTTCATTATAAATTACTGTGCATGCAGGTAGGCTGCCTAAAATACAACTTCCAAAAAAGTAAACCCAACTGACTTTTCTCAGGCAAAATTATTCAAATGATAGAACATAAAGCTAAGCACTCATACCCACTTATAGTCACATAAGGATAAGTTTACAAGTATATATATATATTTACATGCTCCTATCAATCATTTACAGTGTCTAGATCCAGTATTCAGGAACTACTGAGAATGCCAAAGTTCTTGCTGGGTACCTTCATGTGCCTCAAGGATCCACATTCCTTGCTGTAAATTTTATTGCCAATGACACTTAACTAGACAGCAATTTTTTCATAGACATTAGGAATCACATCAGTACTGTTACTACTGAATCACTTGGAAGTCTAATTTATACAAAATCACTGATTCTCCATTTCTGACCTCTCTTGATTGTTTTGCTTCAGAAAAACACTTAACCATGGGATAGTTAACTTTCCCAAAGTGAACATGAACAAGATAGACCAGTCTTTATGTTTGAGGGATAGTATACTCACCGTATTCAAATTTCTAATAATCTGGAGTCAAAATTTTAACCCAGCTCCTCATATTGAATGTTTTAACCATTAAACCATTAAGACAGAAAACGCTTGGTAATTCTCTGAGTTTCTCCTGTTAAAGTGGTTTTACTTACTGTAAGAAATGTAAAGCAGAACAAAAAGAAAAATAACCTAATAGATTTGTACATTAGGGTTACCCTTATGTGTAAGAATATGAATAAATCTCTGTATAATTCCTTTGGTACAATTTCCATCAGAAAAACTAAGAAGCTATCCCAGATGAAGTGCTTAGATCCACATGAAATCATAATCATTTTATTTTACTTACTACTGATAGATTTAGATACCTAATATTAGACATACCTGATATAATATTTATTCTTGTATAATCCTAAAAGTAGAAAGCAGATAAGAGAGATGAAAAATTTAATGTATAATGGCAGAACGGTTTATGAAAGTTTAGAGATATTTTTTTCCTATATGTCACTTAATCTATGCCATGTCCTATTTAAAATGCTGGCAGTTTAGCTAGTATTTTTGGGAGAATGGAACTGAGTTGAATATGATTTTCATAAGTATAATGGGAGGCATATGAACATAAAGCTGGAAGGGACTATCTAAGTATCTCTATCCTCACAGTTGTGGATTACCAGACTATTACTAGATATCCAGTTAAAAACAAACAAGCAAACAAAAAAACAATGCTCTACAGACTGACTCAGAACCTTTAATTCTGAAGTAACAACCAAAAGACAGACCTCTAAAGTTCCCTGAGGAAAAAGGGGAACAAGGGCACCACCAATGACCTATGTATAGAGGCCCCTTCAATAGGGGGGGAAATATATTGGCAATTGTTTGTAAAATGTTCCATGCATTAAAACATGTCCCACTTTACAAAGGAGAACAAAAGAAAGACAGAAATGAACAGAATTCAGGATCTAAATTATACAATAAGGGGAGAAAACATCCTTCCTGACCTGGGCACCTGCAGTAAGCCCTCAGGCAGAGAACAGATACAGTATAAATGTAGAACAACCATATTCCATCTTCCTCAAAAACCCCTTTCCTTCCCAACTTGGCACAAATGTCACTTTCCTAACAGAAGCTGTCCCATTCAATTACATAACTTTTTCTGCAAGCTTTTCAAGCTCTACCTTAAAACAGCTTTAGTTTCTTGGCCTGATACCTATCTGGAAGACCTTTCTAGTATCTCACTTCTTAGTCAGACAGTAAATTTCACACTTCTAGGCTATATAACCAATATATAAGTATTTGATGGCATGCCAACGTCACTCTTTAGTTCACGTTTTCTGGATTTTTTTCAGCATTTAATTGAAAATACATTTGTAAGGAAACACATGCCATTTCAATATGTGTTTGCACAATACATTCAATATGTATTTTTTTTAAAGAAAAAAAAAGTCTCCTATGTAGGCACATTTTCCATGCCCTGATTACTCCAGTTTCTTTCTGATCTTTAAATTTTATTTAAAGATCTTCTTCGAATGAATGACTAGAACCATGCATAATACAACAGAAACTCATAGAAAAGAACATCCTTTACAATAGTATTAACGCCTTCCCAACTATTAGGACAATCCTGCCTAATACATCGTAGAATCACATTTCTCTTTTCCCTTTATAGCAGTACTTCATTTGTAATGGCAACATACAGTCTACTTTCTGATTGATCACTACCTTCAGATTTTAAATTTTATATTTGATCTAATTTTATAAAATTAGGGCTTCCCAGTTTATAGCAAAATTTTTCAGTTGTGAGTTTGTAGATTGCATTATTCAATTTCACACCATTCCTTTCAGTCCAGCCCAAACTAAAACAATAAATAGATACACATTATTTAAATTTACAAACATTGTCAAGGTAAAATATTGACACCAACAATAAATTTGTAAATGTTTATACAGTGTATATATATTTACATATATATGTATCTCAACATAAATACAGACACCAATATGTAGGTATGTGTATATATATATACACACACATGTATATATACATATGAGTATATATACAACTTTTCTTGTCTGATTATCTGGTTCTCAGCAACACCTCTAGTTTCGAATGTTCTACAAACTCTACTCAGACCTGCGTGTCTTATACCCTGAAATCAGTGATAAGTGTATTATGAAGTACTGAGCTCAAAACTAGTCACCAAGAAACTCCACTACTATCTATTCAAGTATGTCCCCTCTCATTGCCTACTGTCCCCTTGCCTATACTTCTGAACTGGCATTTCATCTGTCGATCCTTTCAGCGCTCTAAGACAGACATTTTCTGGACCAAATGCTTGTGTCACACAGCACCAGATATGTTGATGATGTGATTTCTCTTGCCCTATTCCTACTTTCATTATACCTAAAAATATATATACATAGTTTTGCCAGGAACAGAGGCAACTTTTTGAGTAATTATTTAGCCCAGGCCTACTTTATTCTTAATGCTTACCGAATCCTTTAACATCCATCCCACTTTTTCAGTTCTCATTTCATTTGCATGGCTTTAGAAGTTTTTTACTGTTTCAATTTTCTGTGAAGTTTTGGTTAGCAAGATTTCTCTTCATTCTCAATTTGGTTTTATACCTTCTTATTACTGATGTAGATTTCTCCTTGCTAATCAATATCTTTTTTCCATTCTTTATAGGTTTTGTGCTTGCCCTTATTAACTTGCTTAAGTTTTTTACCTCCTGGGAATTCTTTTTCACCCCCGTTATTTGTAAGTGCTTTGTTGGTTTTTTTTTTTTCTTGGGTTGGGTTTGGTTTTTCTTCCCCAGTGTAAATTTTCAATAATGTTTGGAAGGGTTTTTTTTTTTGTTTGCTTTTTTCTTTTTTTCTGCATAAAGTAATATCATGCCTTACCTAAATAATAATTCTGGCAATCCTCCCTCAAGACTATCTCACTAAACTTTTTTGTTTCTCAGTTTGCCTTTCTTTAATACTGGACTGCAGTTACAGATCCTCTGCATTCTTCTGTTTTGCAACTTCACATGAAGTGGAAAAGCTCAAAACCACCAGATTTAAGATTATTTTCTAACATCGGGGGTTTTTCTGCAGATCCTATCATTAACTAAAATAAATTCCAAGTTATTCTTGCTTCTCAATTGCTCCATGTCTGCTCCATAAAAGAAGCTATCTTCTGTCATGTTCAAACTCGTATCATCCCCAACATAATTGGCTGATTTTTTTTTCTGATATTTGCCTATAAGAAATCACAGAAATCTGCAAAATCATATGATCGTTACCCTTTTTTCCCATATTTGTAGGCATTATTATCCACATTAAATTTGTACCAGCAGATTTATAATAAATTGCATGCCCATTGAGCTTTTTTCCTACCCTTTGCTGAATAATTTTCATTCAAGCAGACTCTATTTCATTTTCACCCTCAAAATTAAGGTCTTTATCATGCTATTGCTCAACAGTCTTTACTCCTTAACAGTTTTTAGTGCATTAACATGAAATTATTTTACCACCTTTTTGGTTCCAATACATTTAATTTATTACTTTGGTGCCTCTGTGTTCCTGTTTTCGCATAACATCTGGTTCCACACACTATATCAACTGTTTCTGCTACTCTTACTGATTGAAGTACTATAAAAATGGGCTAAACCTGTATAGTTACAAGTTGTTGTAGAAATAATCCACCTATTCATCATGTCCTTTTGTTTAGCCCTCTTCTCTGTTGTTCCATCCTTATTCACATCCCTCTATTTGTATTCTATACGAGGATTGTATGAGTTACTCCCAAGTTTCTTATTTTTTCAGTTTAAAGGTTTTTAGGAATTTCTGGTTTAATGAAAAGCATATGAGAGAGAAATTACCAAAAGGCAACACACTATAGTAATAAATAACTCTTATTTCTCATAAATTCAGAGACATTTATTGTTTGCTGCTCATGTACCCACGTTTATAATGACAGCTGTAGTTCAAACATTCAGATCTAACTTTCCAATGTAAGGAATACTTTCAGACTACATAGACTGCATTTAAATGAAATCAGCAAGGAATACAGCGCTGTGCCCTTTCATGTCAGTCACGCATATAGAAATAAATATTCTGCAAAACTCCACAGAACTTGAAGGTATTTTACTAAAAATATAATGTTAATCAGAATAAGAATGAATGGAACAACAGCATGTGTGTGTTACACACATGTGCTACACTAATAACTATTTAAACCTTGTGTGTGCTACTCGAATAATCTAGCAGCCTAACAACTTGGAAATAAGATTTTATTAAATTGGATTTTCTATTCATTGTACTTTTTAATATCTCATTAGCACAGGACCAGAATAATTAAACTGAAACATGTGTACAGTACTGACTTTTCCATGATAGTTTTTAACCCGATTTCATGTTCATGAAATGTCAACTTCTCCAGAACAGTTTCATTGAAAGAGTTAAGCTCAGCCTAGCTGCCAATGTTATTTAAAATACCTTTCTCTCTTATGTATAAATAAGTATTTATGCATGTCTAATTTCGCGTGTCAGGAAGAAAAATAACATGGAAACACAGACAGATGCTATAAATATGACAGGCCTTAAAACCGGAAACATATATGCATAAAATCCCATGTATTCAAAATAAAGAATTACTAATTCAAAACGTTTTTCAAAAATATCGAAGCCATAAGATACTCCTATAAAGCATCCCCATTTACTACCTGTGAATTACTTTTATTCCATTACCATCATAAATTGCATGTGGATTATCAGAAAATCTTTAAAGTTGGGGGACAGGGGGAAATGCCTAGTGTGGTTTACTACTCTTTTCCTGCCTAAAAGGAGTATCTTGGAACTCAGTCTAAAGGCATTCAAAACCTTCCACTGGAACAATTTGTTTTGCATCAAAACAGGAATGACAGAGATTCTTCAATAACAGAAAGTACTTTCTCTCATTGAGCAGCTTTCCAAAAGCTTCTACAAGGTCAGAAATATAACTGGTTTATGTAAGAATGTTGTTGTCCATCCAAACACCAGATTTTCCTTATTTGAGGCCTAGGGAAGGAGGACTTGAGTCACACTCCTCTTATGTTTGCAAAGAGAAGAATACACCTTTTGGGGAAGGCTGAACATCAAGAAAAAGCTGATTTTTCACAATTATCCCTGGGTTTAGCATGTTGGGATGCTGAAGATAAGAGTTAAGAGCTCTGCTAAAGATACAGATGTGATGAATTCATGTACCATCCTCAGCGTTCCTCCTTCTTTAGTGTTTAGACATGCATTAGAAAACCCACGAAGGCACAACTACATCTAGCATTATCTTTGAGTTAAAGTGAGATTCCACATGCTGCGCACATGGGATGTACTTTATGTGTTACTGCATGCACAGCATCTATTTTATTTACATACTAAAACATATGCATCACAGAATAATAACGAATACAGAAATACGAGCATATATGCATCTGAGTGTATGCAATTAAATTACCTTTTGCATTTTTGAAGATCAGAGAAAACTAAACACCTAAAGCTAAACGTAAAATACACCACCGCTGCTACAGCCAGCTTCGCATAGAAAAACCTCCGCGTTCCGCACACCTCCAGAATAACGGTTGTTGTCCCATAGACCAACGACAACAGGGCAGCCATCAGAGCTCCGCGTACTTCGTCGCCCCCGTCTTCGACGTTCTCCGGAAGGCGGCACCCCGCGATGCCGCCCTGTCCTCCCCCGCGGGGTAGCCCCGCGCTCTACCGCGCCTCACCCGCCGCCCTGCGCTGCCACCTGGCGGCGCTGGGAGGCACAGCACCACCTCTCACCGCCCAGCGACGGCAGCCCGCGGCCTCTCCGGGGAGGGGAATGGGCGACGTCGCCGGAGTTGCCACCGCGGCTCCCTATGCCCCGAGGCTAGATTGGGCAGAGGGGGGGAAGGACGACCTAAACGAGCCCGAAACAAACCCGCAGCCCAGCTTTCGTGGGATGTGGGCAGCGAAACCGGCGGTTTCCTTTCACCGCGACCACGCAATTCTCCACGGTCCTCGCGGATGCAGCAGAGGCTCCCGCAAGCTCAGCAGCGCCGGCTACCGCCACCCGCTCCGCGCCGCTCAGCCATAGCCTGCATTGCCGCCCGCTCCCTACCGCGGGGTGCCGGGAGCTGGGAATACAGCCCGGGACAGGGCTGCGGCGGGGAACGTGGCCGACGTCCGGGGAAAGTTGGCCCGTGCCGGGCAAAGTGCGAGCAAGCCGCGGGGGGAGTAGCGATAGTGCCGGCATGTGCGTGCCTGGCGTGCGGCGCCGAGCGGAGCAGGCTGCCCACCCCGCGGCCCAGGATGCAGTTTCGCCTCTTTTCCTTTGCCCTGATCATCCTGAACTGTATGGATTACGGCCACTGCCAAGCCGGCCGCTGGAGACGCAGCAAGAGAGGTGAGTAGCACCGCCGCTCGCCCGGGATACCCGCCCGGAGCAGGGGTGCCAGCGGGGCAGCAGGACTGCGTGTGCCCGTCCCCTCCTTCCGCTCCGGGGCAGCACCGGCAGGTGAGCTGTGTCCGCTCCGCGCCGGCACGGCGGGCGGCGAGCCGGGGCGCGGGGCCGTGCGGGCGTGTGGAC
>JAOEHX010023562.1:16434-30205 GCA_025448015.1 Bolborhynchus lineola | reverse complement strand
GATCTCCTGCCTCCCCCCAGCCCAACAGGGGCAGGACATGGTCCCCTCCAGGGCTGGGAGCCCCCGGGCACCCCTCACCTTCTGCCGCAGGGAAGGAGAGGGCTGGAGGGACACAGGCAGGAAGGAAACACCCCCCCAGACACCGGGGCCTCGCAGGGATGTGGGGGTCCTGAGAGGAAAAGGGTGAGGTTCTGCTCAAACACCAGCAGCACGAGGGAGACCAGGCCGGGGGCTTGCAACACCTTTAATGCACGGGAGCTTTTCCTCCTTTCCTTGGGCTGCAGACCTTGTCCTCCAGATGCCTTGGGCTTGGAGGCAGCAGCTCTGTGTCCTTCCAGCTTCCTGGGGTGTCATCCTGTGGTCCATGCCCCCCGTTCAGCAGTGGCGCAGGGGACCCCCTGGGCACATCTGGCTCCAGCCTTGGGGGTGGTGATATGGGAAAGGAGGGAGCCAACCCTTACCCTGGGCATGGGAAGGGCACCCGCACGGATCCTGCCCATGCTTCCAACCGAGCCTTGGCCTTTCTGCAGCCTCTCTGGGTCCCCCGGACCCCACAGCATCCACTCATGGCACCTGTTGATGGGAGAAACTGGTGTGAGCCCAGTCCCAGCCCACTGAGAACTGGGGCTGGGAGGTGCCCGCATCACCCTCGTGCCAGCTCCTGGTCCTGCGGGGTCCCCACATCCCGCCCCATTCCCACAGGATGCCTGGAACCATCCTCACCGAGAGCCACACTGTGTGCTGGGTCTCCCGCTGACCCCCATGGGTCGTTGCTCTTCACTCACGTCCTTGCTGCTGATGGTTGCTTTAGGAGGGTCTCAATGCCTCGTTTGTGGGGTGCCTGCAGATGGACATAGGTGTTGTTAGCTGCCTGCGTGGGGCTACCACAGTGCATCAGAGCATTACCCCTTCCCTCATCCCAGTCTCCTCCTGCGTTTTCCACACCTCCCCATGGCTGCACCTCCTCACACCCCTGAGCCTTTCCTTTATGGAGCTTTGCGGGGCCTGAGCCCAAATTCTCTCATTAATCGCCCGGTCCGGCATCCTTGTGTTCTCCCTTCACGTTCAGCCTTCGCCATTGCTTTAAGGGGTGCTAAAGCTGTGCTGACAAGTGCTGCATGGCATAAATCCCATTGAAGTGCCTGTTCCTGCCGCTCACCCAGCACCAATTCCCTGCAGGGGCTCCATCAGCTCCGGGTGCAGGTCCAGCTCCTGCTGCGGCCTGGCTTTGCCAGATCCTGGCTGGGCTCCTCCTCAGGGATGCTGCCGGAGGGGTCCCTGCATGGGCAGGCTCCCTGTAAACCCAACCTTTCCCTCCACCATCCCACAGCAAACCCTTTCCCTGGATCTCCCACACTCTTTCCCTGCACTGACAATACCACACCTGTGCCCACCCCAAAGGAATGGGAAGGGCTCGATCCTGCGGCTGCGCACAGCGTACATTTGATAAGCTATGGCGTGTTTTGGGCCGGGAAAACCAGGATTTCTTATCAAAATGCTCTGCTCTCTTTGCCCTCATGAGCTGCCCAAGGCCTGTGGCTTATGGGGAAAAAGCATCCCGTTCGGATGCTCATCCCGACATTTGCCGATTCGCAGCGGGAGCCACTGGTGCCTTCTCCCTGCTCCAACACGGGGGAAGACCACGAGTGACCATGGGCAATGTGTAGGCTCAGCCCCACTGCGGGGGGATAACCCTCATGAGGTGTGGCTGTAAGGGAGGAATTGGGGTGCGCTCCCTCCTCCCACCGGGCTCCCAAGAGCTCGAGTGTCCAGGCAGGGAATCCCTTTCCATACATTTCCATAGGGATTCACTTCACCCCTTCTCCAGCAGCGTGGCAGAGGCAAACGTGTGTGTGCGCAGGAGAAAGGCTGAGCCTGGTTTGGGAGACCTGGGGAGATGAGGAGGACGGGGGCACCGTGCTCTCCCCACAGCCCCATCCACCCTCACTGCCCTTCATCCCATCATCTCCAGCTTCAGGAAGGTTTGGGGCCCATCATTCCAGGTTCCAGAGATGCTGGTCCAAGCAGGAGATGCCTGTGAATGCCTGACCAATCCCTCTGCACCAAAACCCACTGCATCTCAGGACAGGTTGGGTTGGAAGGGACCTTAAAGAGCTGCAGTTTGTTTTTCAGCGCTCCCGTGGGCACAAAACAAGATCAGGATGAGGAGGGATATTCTGGGGGGCTTCTCCATCCACAGGGATGGGCTCCAGCACCAGCATGGAGTGGAGAGGAGTATGGGAATGCCACCAGCAGCACTGCAGCTGAAAACTCCCACACTGCTGAGTGATCCATCCCCCCGATCCCCTCTGGCTCCGCAGCCTTTCTCCACCTCTAAACAGGGATATCCAGGGCTGGGATATGCTCCGTGTGGAGCAGCCACATGGTCTGGATGCTTGGAAATCCCAACTACAAGAATGCCATGATGGCTTTCAGCCCCCCCTAGGCCCGCTGGGGCAGGAGACACCCTTTCAGTGAGGAGAATCACACACACCACACCCCCATTAAACAGGAGCAAAAGTGTCTAAACATGAGATGCAAGTTTTGTTCCATTCTGCTTTAGGGTTTGGGATTCAGAGCATGAGACGGATTCCAACGAGGTACGTAAATAAACCAGGGCTGGGGAGCACTTGAAAACAAGCAGAAAAAGGCTATTTTGAGCTGTCAGTTGGGGAGGTGTTAAGGCTCCTTCAAGGCAAGGATTCACTCCCACTCCAGCAGTTTCCTTCTTCCTCCCAGGAAGATGGAGAGGGTTAAATCACTCAGTGCCAGGTCTGCCAGGATCTCCCGCCCCCAGAAAGGCTGATCTGGGACTCTAGGGTGGAAAACAGGGACCCTGGGTGATTCCTGGAGGGAATTTCATTGCAAAAGGTCTGTCCCAGGGATCTGCCATCACCCCCAAGTGGATGGCATCCTCCCACTGAGGATGGAGATAGAAGAATTAAGCCCATTTATTTGAAAATGCCCAGCAAAGTACAGAACATCACCGGGAATTTTTTTTGAAACTAAATAAAACACCCTTTCCATCTGGGTTTTGTGTAGGAATCCCAATTTTTAAGGGACTCACATGTCCCTTTGGGAACGTGAGGCTGCATGGTGCCAGCCCCCCATAACTCGGGCTCTAAAGCATCCTCCCTTCTATCCAGTTTGGTGCTGAAGCACCCGGTGCTGTCCCAGGAACCTGCATCTCCTCTGCTGGCATTCCTTAGGGCTTGGAGATGCAGGGAAGCAAGGAAAGGCTCCTTGATGTGATATGGGAAGCCTGGGCTGCCCTGCAGCTGGGCTCTGCCTTTACATCCAGGAGCTCCAGTGCTGGGGTTGTAGGGGATGGGGATTGTTTTCTGGGGGGGTGTGGTATACTGCAAGTTTCCCTTCATTTCGAAGCAGCTCTTCGTGCTTCACCCCTGCTGCTCCCAGGTAAGCTGCCCTTGCTTTGTGTCCCCAGCCTGGCCTGGAGCCTGGAACAAGCACCCATGGTCCACCCCAGGGTGGGCAGCTCACGTGGGTGCTGGGCATTTGGCTTATGGGGCAGCACCCCACTCAAATGAGCTGAATTCTGGTTGAAAGCAAAGCTCAGCATCAGCATGGAGGTTTTCTGCTCTTTGCCATGGAAACAAGCGTTGCTAAGGGATTGCTTAATAGGGAGTAAAATATTCTAAATCCCTAAGTTTAGGTGGCAGCAGGATTGAACTCCCCAGTCCTGGCGGTGCATGGGGCTGCTGGGGGCTGCCCTTGCTGCAGCTCCCATGTGCAGCCAAAAGCTCTAGTTCTCCATCCATACAGAGAAACCCTTGGGATGGGGCAGGGATACTGTGATTTCGGGCGAGCAGGGGAAGCCTGGCTGCGTTGGCATGGTCCTGGGGTGGCTCTAGCACAGAGCTGGGGCTGTCAAGTCTACTTCGCTTTCTATGTGTTATTAAACAGACGCACAAAAGGGTTCCCGAGGGATAAAGGCACCAGCGCTGCTCCCTCTGAGCAGATACGATGCTGGACTCTTGCGCCGAGCCTCAGTTTCCCCTCCCGCATCACCCCCATCAGCACCCGCTGCTCCCCCCCTCAGGGGCAGGGACGTACCTGGTTAACTTTATTGATCTCATGGCCATGAGTAAAGGGGCCGGGGGGAGGAATAACCCCGGCGGGGGCCACCTCTGCCCTTGACCCATCCCGCGCCCCGCGGCAGCTGCTCCGTCGCGCCTCCGCCGGCAGCTCAATGGGGCTTTGTCTGCGCCCGCCGGCCCCGCGCAGCCCCGGCGCCCTCGGTGATATTTATGGGGCGGGCGGGCACCTTCCCCCCGCCCCGGCCCCGCTGCCACAGCCGGAGCCGGGATTGATGGGCTGCGGAGGTGCCGCTCGGGAGCCCCGCGGGGTGCGGAGCAGCGGGTCCCCCCCTCGGGGGGTTGGGGGGTGAGCGATGCTTCATTTCGGGTTTGGTCTGGGAGCTTGCCTTGGTTGGTTTTCCTTCAAAAATAAAGCCTCTTCGACAGCAAACAGGTGCTGGGGGGTTCTTGCTTTTCCCAAGTCTTCCCAAGCAAAGCTGCTCTGCTCCCGAACCACTCTGTTGGGATGGAAGCACAACGCCGGTGGATTTCCCTGTGATTCTGCTCACTGTCCAATTCCTCCATCCGTTAAAGCAAGGAAAGCTCCTCTCTTAAGCTGCAGCAAAGAGTATTTTAAGGTCCATCCTGTGGATGGGAGCAGCACCAGTACCCCCAGGGTCGAGAGGGATTCAGGGTCTGACCCATTGGAGTCCCTGGGAACATCCCTCGGCATTCCTGGCTCCAAAGCAGATGATTTAAGTGAAAGTGTTTATTCAGGAAGGGATTGACTAGGAAAAGCTTAACATCTGGGGAAGGAAAAGGAGGGTGGTTCTGTGGTTCCCAGATGCTCCAGCTGCACAGGAATCAGTCAGTTGAATCAGATGCTATTCCCACAAGGGTAAGAGTGAGACCCTCTCTGCATTGACCACATGCTGAATGATGGGGAATTGCCAGGGGTCACATCATTCCCTGCTTCCTGGGGGAATGATCAGGCTGGAAAGAATCCAGCAGAACCCCCACATCCAGGGGACATGCAGGGATCCAGACTGGATCTTTTGGGATCCTATTTGCCCCTGAAGGATGTGGAGTTGCCCCATGTGCCATCCCCAAAGGCACATGCTGCTCTGTCCTGTAGAAACTGGATTTTGGGGCTGTTTCACTGGACTTTGGGAGGTGCCTCAGGATAAATGAACAGAACTGCTCCTTTGCCAGCTTTGCCACCATCTTCTCATAAATCCTCTGGTTTGGAGCCAATCCGGCTGATCCTGGTGCAATGTGGAGCAATCCTGCAGTTCTGACGGGTGTTTTGGTGCTGGTTTGGTGCTTCCTTCTGTTAGTCCAGCTGGGAGGTAACAGGCAGAAAGAAGCTGAGTTTGGAGGAATGTCCACAAGCCTCCCTGCATGGAAAATCCCCTTGGGCTGCTTGAGCTGCAGGTGCTGCTGTGCTTCAAGCAGAGTTTTCCATGGGGCTTGGGGGGATTGGCCCATCCTGGCCCCCAGACACTGAATAGGAAGGAGTAGGAAAAGCAGATCTGTGATAATTGTGTGTGCTGAGCTTCTTTATCACTGATCCATCAGGGGAACAGCTACGGCCTTGGTCTCCCTTGTCCCCATTGCACTGGGGCAGCCCGGGGAAACACAAGCATCTCCCAGCACCATTCCCAACCTGGCTGAAGCCAGAGCAGCTTCCAGCCTATTTAAAAGAGGAAACCAATCAATCTTCCTCCTCTTCCACTGGATGCAGATTGGAGGGTGCCACTGAGCATCCTGTGTCTGAGCAGCCCAGAGCTGCTGCTTCCCGAGGCCACGCTGGTCCTCGCTGTGCTGAGGAGCATCGGCCTCCTGGGCATGTGGCTTCTTCCCACTCCCATTCCGCTTCCCCAGGGCTTGTGCAGGGAAATGCTGCATGACATCAGCCCTGGAGCTCTGGTGGCTGGAGATGAATGTGGAGTGTCACCTCCTGCCACCGCCCTCATCCCCAGCCTGCAGAGCAGATGACGCACCCGGCAAAAAGCAGGGTGAGCGGAGAAGGATGGGGAAGGGAAAATCATGGGAGGTAACTGGAAACGGATGTTCTGTGAAGCTGGAGCATGGGACTCCTTTATGCAAAGGGGTTGTGGTGCTCTCCATACAGGGCAAGAGAAGCAGAGTGCAGATCGTTCTTGGGGAAGATGGCTTCTGGAGGTGTTTTGAGTGCTGTAGGTTTACTCCAAGTGGGAAATGAAGGGTTAGCTGCAAGAGGAGGGTGTGGGAAGGTGGCTGGGACACAGGCAGATGCCCAAGCAATGGCTGCCACAAAGCCAGAAACCTGTCTGTGAGGGGCTGGATGCATTGGGCAGGGCAGTGGGATGGGATCTGAACAAGGCTCCTTGCCAGCCTCACGCTCCCTTCTCTTCAGAAGGGCCGAAGCTGGCAGAGCCCCCCGGGAGCGAGCTGCCGGTGGGCAATGGAGGGTGGTTGTAACAAGCATCATTCCCGGCATGCTGAGCTAGGCATAATTGTTGGAAAACTGCTGTGCACATGCTGAGCTTCATAATTATCAGGCTTGTCTGCCAGGCTGCCCTTCCCCCAGCGCAACGGCACACTTGATTATGATTATGGTGGCTAATTTTGTCTGGTGCATCTTGGGCATATGGGCCCCCACCTGCTCTGAATATGCAAACGCTGCTGATTTGCTCCTCGGTGGCCGTGGCCATGGGGAGGGGGAACCTGCCCAGCACCACGAACAAAGAAACCCCATTGCAGCGGCGCGGGCACAAAGAGCCGCCAGCACCGGCGCTGCCCATGGCAGTGCCCGCGCTTGGAGAGGCCGCCGGGATTGCTTCCCATGGGTGAGATGGAGCATCTGTGAGCAGCCAAAGCGTGTGGCATGCACATACACCATGGCATGGACACACAGCCCAACACAATGAACACCCTACAGACAACCCCTTCCACGCGAGCCCCGACATTTCCCTGCTCCAACCTGGCTTTCCCGCATTGCCGTTGGATGCATCCGCATTCCACAACCTTGCAGAGCGTTCCCTGCCCATCCATAACACATTGTTTCGTGAGGTGTGGGAGCGGGGTTTTGCTCCTCTTTCAGGAATGCTCATAAAGCATCAGTGTGAGGGTGAAGGGCAGCTGATAGGGGGCTCACGTCTGCCTGGAAGGGCCCGCTGTCAGGGGGGCTTTGCCATGCTAATGGATAATTAGATAGGCAGACAGACTGACAAGGATCCAGATGGATGGATAGATGCCACGAGGATCTGGTGACAGATAAATAGGCAGCTGCTAATGGGCAGCGCAAACAACAGCTTAGACTCCTGCTAATTCCCACTGTAATTTTTAAGCTCTCTTCATCCTTCCCCCCCTTTTCCCCTCTCTCTCCCCCAGTACTGAGCTTCCACCAGCGCATCCATCACTTCTAGTTTCATCATTTCACTTTGCACAGGAACAGGAATGGCTTGTGAAGGATCAGGAATAATGAGTAGCAGTGAGCTGAGGTGGGCATCATGGAAGGGCTCGGGGAGGTGAAACCCATGGGGGTTATCTGGGACTCTTGGGGTGTCTCCATCCCTCCTTCCTCCCGGCACTGAGTTCTTTATTTCCCAATTAAAAGAAGGAAAAGGTTTGTCCCTTTTCTTCCACAGTGGAGATGGGAAGAAAGCTGCGGATGGGAGGGAGGTGGATTAGGGCTGGAGACCGGGGCGGCAGAGACAAAAGAAGCGTCTTCGCTTGTTTTCCCTTGCAGCGGGGGATCCACGTGGCGGTGCAGGAGGGCAGGAAAAGCGGGAAGGGGAGAGGAATCCTGCTGGAGGCTTTTGGCATCATTCGCACCCAAAGAGGAGGATTTACAGCCCTACTGCCTGCTATGGGGGCTGCTGCCTGCCCGACAGGCCGGGTCCCCTGCCTAATGAGACATTTGGGGATGTTCGTGTGGTTGCAGACCTTTAGGTCTTGCCATTTTGGCAGGGGCATCACTGCCTCCATTGCCACCTCCCTGGTCCAGTCCCTGGCATGAGCCACATGGAGCCTTGAGCATCCTCCCATGGGTACCAGCTCTACAGCCACCACACTTTGACTCTTGCTCCGCTGCCGGGGCTTCTCTCTCTCTTATCTGCCCATCTACTTGATCATCGCTCCCTGATTTGTCTCTCAGCCCATCAGCCCCTCCATTATCTGCCCCTCCTTCCATTCTGCCCCTTTTCCTTCCGTGTTTTTCATCATTTCTGTTATATTTCTCTCTCTCACTCTTTTCTTTCCTCTGCTGCTCTACAGATTTCCCTCTTCTTCCTCACCTTCTCTCTTCCCCTATTCCTTTTCCCCATCTCTGGGCTATTTCCTCTCCCCTCTGCCATCCCAGGAGGGGTGGGGAGGACCATGGCAGAGGGGACGAGCACCCTGGCATTCCCATAAAGCTGGATCCCAGCACATGCTGAGCTGGGAAATACAGCCCAGGAGATGCCACCAGCATCCTGCAACATCCAGAGCCTGCTTTGGGATGAGGCAGAGCCTGGGAACTGGTCCCCAGTGTATATATATATGTATATGTATATATACATACACACACCCATGTATGCCTGCATGTATATACTCTTGGCCTTTTCCTGGTTTCGGATGCAGCAGCTTGCTGGTGCAATTAGAGTTTTGCCAGGAATGACCCTGTTGCAAACACTCCATGTTTTAAAGAAGCCAATTCCAATTCTCAGCAACTTGCTCACAAAGCGCCTGGGGGCTTTTCTGATGAGCTCCTGCAGCTATTCCCAATTTCCTTCTCTTCCTTTATGAGCTAAGTGTGGGAAAAGAGATTCCTTATAAATATAGATGGATGTATAAAAACTATTCAGGGATATATTTTTTTCCCTGCACAAATCCAGGAGTTTTCTGCTCTCTGCTCAGTGCATTGAGACCCAGCACTTTTGGGTTGGGGTGACTGGATGGATGCAGGTAAGAAATGTGGGAATGGAAGGCTTTAATTCCCAGTTTAAAATATCTCCTTTTCTGGGAACATGGAAAATTCCTTCGATTCTTGATTCTTTTCCTTCTCCGTACAAAATACCCCCAAAGCAGCTTTACCCATCCCCATGCAGCCAAGGGCAGCACCTGGGGGACACAAGTCCCCTGCGGCCCATAGCAAAAAAGGAAAGACAATATTGGGAATATGAGGATCAGGGAAGCTTCAAACCCAACCCAGCTTTGGAGGAATTACTTGGGGACTGATGTCTTACTGCAGCCACCACCCACCAAAAGCCTGCTTCTCCTTTTAGGTGGTTGCCCTCATCCTTTTGCAAGTGCCTGGCTTTTGGGGGGATAAATGGGCACAGGGGGGCAAAGCCACGGCCGTTGGCATCCCCAGGATGCATGGAACCCTGCATGGGAAAGGAGTGGCGATGGCATTGCCGAGCCAGGAGTTTCATTAGGATGCAGGAGCAGTGCTTTGGGTGCAAAAAGCGGAGGGGGAAGGGTTAAGGGGCGGTGGAGACGGGGGTGAGAAGAAAGCCTGAAGAAAAGAAGGGACCTCGATGGCTTCATTACCATATTCAAATCTAATTAATTCCCCTTTGCATAAAAAGGCCACGGCGGGCGTGGGACCAGCCTTGCAGATGGCGTCTCATGCTCAGCACCATTTTGGGGCTGCCGGCCATCTTAGAGTGAGAAGGAGGAGGAGGACGGCGGCTTCGCCCGCGGCGCCGAGCATCTGCTCAGGGCATCCATCGGGATGTGCGGGGTCCGGCATCAACAAGCACCATTGACCATCATTCATTTTGCTTTGAGGAAGAAGAGGCTATTTAGAAGGAATGAAGCAAAATGGATGGGGAAAGGCAGTTCAAAGCTATGGGGTGTCATGATTTGGGGGTGATTTGCAGGTATTAGTGGGCCTCGCCCTTTGTTGGGGGTCCCCACTCCATCCCTGCATCTTGGGGTCTCCAGATGGGATGGTGCCTGTCTCTGTGTAGAGGGAGGGAGATGGTTGATGTTGGGATCAGTGTTGCCAGAGGTATTTGATAGAGAGAGCTGCAGATGGGGAGTGAGGTGCAGTGGCGATCCCCTAAAAAGCAACACTGATATGGCCCTGTGACTATCCCAGAGATGGGAGCATCACAGACCCATCACTGGAAGGTGATCCCATGGGAATGCACCCCACATTCCCTAAGGGGTGCCAGCCAGTATTCAAAACAGCAAGAAAATCCAGCCTCAACAAGCAGATACCCCAAACCCCTCCTGCACAGGCATTTGGGTGGGAAATGGGGATTATATTCCTCATCTCCCCCTCACGCATCAGGGGGTGAACCAAATCCCTGATGGAAAATCACCCCTAAGCATGAGGGCTGCTGATGGGCATCACCCAGCCCAGGCTCACCCTGGGAGAGGTGGAAGTGATTTGTCCTGATGTTTCAGACAGCTTCAGCATCTGAGGGACAAATGTGGAGGAGTGAGGCCCTGCAGGGGATGTGGGTTTCCTCCCTTCACTGGCTGCAGGGATGCGATGCTGCTGTGGCTGCGGGGCCGGGATGAAACCATCATCCCAAAACAGGCTCCCACAAAGGAGCTGGAAGGCGCTTGTGCAGCTAAATCCAGTGTCTGACAGCAGGAAAACTGAGATGCTGATGGGCAGAGCAGGAGGATCAGGGTGCGGGGGATAAAGCAAGAGGTGAGGGGGAACATTCCCCCTTAGAGATAGAAGAGGGTGGGTTTGAGTCACAGAGGAAAGATTTAAAAGGGGAAAGAGGGGGGAAAGTCAATTATGGGGATAAAAACTTGGGGTTTTCTCCCCCATAACAGTGCGAGGTGGCACCTCAGACCCTGGCAGCCAACTGCATGCAGAGCCATTGTGGGTGCCCTGCTCCATAATCTCCCCAGATCCCGGTCTGGAGAGAGCCTGGGGGGAGGTTTTACAGGGAAAACCCAGGAGGGGAAAGCAAGAAAAGCCCAAACTCACCCCATGTAGGAGAAGTGAAGTGGTATTGAGCATCCTCAGGGCAGTGGAGCTCACTTCCCTTGCGTGGCTCCACAGGCGCTGTGCTTGCTGTGGAGGGATGTGTGAAACCAGCCCATCTCCAGCAGTCATGTACATCTTTGCTGCTGCAGACTGGTGCTGGGAGCAGCATTAGCCTGGCTTGGTGGCTTCCACAGGCAGAAAAGCCCAGTCAATGGCACCCCAGAGGGCTCCATCCTTTGAGGTCCAGGGTGAGGGTGCTGCAGGGCCCGGCCCACGCTGGCCTGGCTGCTCCCCATCCCTGTTCCCGGTTAGGGATGCCGCTGGACCACGGAGGTCAAAACAACGCAGGGATTTCTCCTCTGCAAAAGAATCAAATGAGCAACTGTCACCTTCAAAGACACAGTGGTCACCTCCAAACCCATCCCGCTCTGCCCATCGCTGAGCCACCCACACAGCCCATGTGGCCAAGATGATGCTTTCAAGGTTTCTCCTGGCACAGAGGACCTCAAGGTTTCCACATCTGCATCTACGTACAAACCCTGCACACCCAGTGGCCACTACTGGGCTCTGGATACTGTCACGGGTCCTGGCTCAGGGACAGGTTTCTGTTTGATCTCTCCATCAGGGTCTAGAGAGAGGTTTGAGCAGCTCCATCACCCCTTGGGTTGCACCCTGGACTGTATCTCACATCCAGTTTTGCAGACAGGATGGCACTGTGTCGTGGTTTAAGCTGTTTAAGCTGCTACTGCTGAACCCAGGACACACTGAGAGAAGAACCAAACCTTCCTGGGAGCTGGTGGGGAGAGAAACCCCTCTGTGTTGGGTGATGGAGCAAAGGCCCTCCAGATGAGCCCTTCGCCATCACCCCCATCCCCATCACCTGCTGCTGGTGCAGGATGCCTTGGTCTGTCCCAGATGAGCCTTTTTATCACTCAAAACCAGGGGTGGGGAGGTGAGGACTTCAGCCCCCGTTGGCCCCAGCACCCATGTTCACAGCCCTGCCTGGGGGGAGGGCTTCTGCTCCCATTCACTTTGCTCCCAAAAACTCAGCCCCTCCAACCCCTTCAGCACTCCAAGGGTGTCCGATGGCAGGAGAGGACTGGACACAGGGTGGGTTGACAGCACTGCCCCAGACAGCAGCAGGAGCTGGGGGGGACACACAGCAAGTGGACACAACGAGGGGATGGGGGGCTCAGACACAATGCTGCCATTGAGGGGGCCGCGCTGGGGGTCCCAGCCCTTCCTGCCCAGACACAATAGGGGCGGCCCCGCGTGCCACTTGTGTGCATTGTGCGGCGGTCCCCCCCCCCAGCCCCTCCTTTCTGTCCCCCATCGGATAATGGATCTGCTTTGTGTGCTTGGCTGGACAAGGACTTTGTGGTGCAGAAAGAGCTGGTGTTTGTCTGTCAGAAGAGATTGGCCAAGAAAGGGACGGGGAGGAGCAGTGGCTGGAGCGGGGCAGCGGCCCTCGCCGCAGCATTGGCCTTGCACGGTCCCTGTGCTGCCGGCGCTATTCCCAAGGGGAAAAACGTCCTTGCTGGGAACTCAGGGTGGTGCAGCCTGGTGACCATGGGGCTGCTGGACCTGTCACTCCAACCCCATCCCGGGTCCTGGCAGGCATCCTGGGGAGCGTCGCGGTGAGCATCCATCCCAGCGAGCATCCCAGGGAGCATCCTGCTGAACACCGCCTCCCCAAACCTAACACAAATCCATGGTGGCAGAGGGTCCGTGTCCTGGCTCTGGGTCCCACAGCCCCTCTGCATCCCCACACACCATTCCTGGGGATGGGATCAGCAAAACCTACAGGAGATTAATTTTCCTGCTGCCTCAATCCTGCTGTACCAGCGTGCGGGAAGGTGAGTGGGATAATCCCTGACTTCAGCATAGCCAGAGCCACGAAGAGCAGGATTAATAAGAGCTAGGCTTTAATTTTGGCAGCCCTGAACAGGTGCCTTTTCTGTGGCATCCCCAATTCCAGCACATTGGATAATCAAGGGACACTAAAGCTCTGCAGACAATGGCCACATCCTAGCAGCTCTGGGAAGGGGAAACCAGCCCTGGCACCATCCAGCTGGAAAGCCACTGGATTTCAGCCTAGCCAAGCAGCCAGCATTGTGTGTGTGGGTACACACATGTGCCCGCAGCTACATGCTAACACCGTGCCTGTGCCACATGCCACAAGGTCCCTCTGGCAGCAGCAAACCTTGGGCAAAGCAGGGCTGAAAGCTGGGATTCTTTCCCATTAAACCAAGTCGGGAATCTGTTCCCTTTATTCTCTAGGCTGGGGCAGGTTCATTCCACCCACACTGCGGTGGCAGTGTCATTGCCAGACCAGGCTCAGCATCCCGGCACTCCCACCCCACACATGGGTGGCATTTGGAGGTGACAACAGCCATGATGCTGGAGGTGGCATCTCAGCAGCATGTCTCCTTCCCCAGCTGATTTTGCTGCTGGTGTTTGGAGGCCGGGTGCCCACATAGGATGAGTATCTCCATCAGCATCACCCCAGGGAACCCCAAACTTGCATCTTGGGTGCTGTGGGGCTGAGCCAGGCAGCTCAGCGACTGTGGGGAGAGAGGACGGGATGATTAGGGTGGCCTGTGGAGTAATTATCTCATTGGGAACTAATACCCTTTCAACGGGAGCGGGGTGGGGAAGTATTGTTCGGGCTTAGGGATTACATCAACCCGCTGGAGCAGACAATGTGCTCCCCCTGGGAAGAGGCAGCTCAGCCCCAGGGGGAGAGGAGGGAGGCAGGGGCTGAAGCTGTCTCAATTAGCGAGTGTCCCAGTGAGGAAGAGGGTGGTGGGGG
>JAOEHX010023559.1:0-27483 GCA_025448015.1 Bolborhynchus lineola | reverse complement strand
AATTCTTTAAAAGAAAAGGTTGCTTTCACATCAAAAATAATTCTGATTCAGAAAATAGCTGAAATGCAACATTATAAATGATTTAAAGTGTAAATATTATTTTCTTGTATTAATATTTAAGTATTTAAATACATATTTAAAGAACTGAACTGAACTGCCTCAGGTTGACCTTTTCCCTTGGACAGTTTCACTGTCAATAATATGATACTTTAAAATATGCTACATTTTGTTATATATTTCTAACTGCTTTCCCCAAAGCTAAGCTTCTTGTAATCATGGCAGGCCTTGGAGAGAGGTAATTATTAGTGTTCTTCATTTTCCCTTGAGGATAGAAAGAAGTGCCATGAATATTCCTTAATGGGAGAGGAAAACTTTAAACTGAGGAGGAGGTGAACATGCCAAATAGGAGGTATATAAAGGACACAGAGACATTCATTCCAACACAACACTGTCCACACCAAAACATATGCTCTTTTTCTAGGAATAAGAATCTGTTGCTCAGTTGATTTCAGGCTGAAACATAGACTTTAGGAAGATGGCAATGTCAACCTTGATGTCTCGAGGGGATGAAAAACACAGACAGTGGGGCTGAATAAAAGAGATATGGGACTGAAGGCTACTTACCCAGTATTTCAGTACAGGAAAGGAGAAAAAATGCATGTTTCCCTTTCACCCATCTCAGAAGGAAAATAAAAGGTCCTTCTACCTATTTACATCTACCTCTTTTTTTCTCAATGGACCAGCAACAGTGATCTTTGGGGTCCAAACTTAGACAAGAGAAGTTCAGGTTAGATGTAAGGAAGAAGCTCTTTAATGTGAGGGTGGTGAGGCACTGGAACTGCCCAAAGAACTGGTAAATCCTCAATCTCTGGCAGTGCTCAAGGCCAGGCTGGACAGAGCCTTTGGTGACATGGTCTAGTGTGAGGTGTCCCTGCTTCAAAAAAGCCAATAACAATGAGTGCAACCATGGCAGTTGCAGTCATCTTAACATTGCTAGAGGACACGCTAGGATAAATCACAGCATTACAGTGTATTCATAGCATACACTGTAGGAAGATGTTACTGAAGTCAAACCCTTCACTTGGGAGTGCCAGTGAGGTTTATTGATTTAGGCTCTTCTCCATGCTCACATCACCTGCTGAAAGTAGGTTTGGAGTGGTTTGCACTTGGCAATCTCTAAGCATGGTGCAAGTGGGCTTTCAACCCTAAGCCATGGACCCAATCTTAGTGGTGAATCTAAGTGAGGAGGTTATGAGAGGTACCAGGTATATCTCCAATCCGTCATAACATGAGAGCTAGTGCCTCCAGGAGAAATGATGGCCAGAAACCAACAGTCAGGTTTCTGGTTTTTCTTATTCAATAAGCAGAACGCATAGGATGATGCACCATATAGAAATGTCTCTGAAATGGGGATTATTAATAACTACTTAGCTTGGCACAGACCAACAGCACTTTATCAGAGGAGGAATATCTTCTCAGGAAGACATCAACAAACAAATTGTACAGCTGTATGGTGGCAAAGGAAGGGAAGCCTAGGCTGTTAGCAAGCTGCTGGTTCAGGGTCTTCTGCCCTGAAGAAACCAATCAGCTCCTTTGTTTCCTCTGGGAAGTTTGATTTGGGAGCCAGCAACTCAATAGCTGATCCAGAAAGTCCCCTTTATTGCAGGAGTCCAGGGTCTGCGTGGTTTCCAGCACAAAATGGGCTGGAAAATATGTTTGTGGAGCAGGTGTTGGAATCAGACATGCTCTCACATGCATGCTTTCACATGTGACTTTTCTGGAACTGAGACCCTTGGTGTCAGAAAGGGAAAAGGAAGACAAATGAGAAGAGGGAGACAGCCAGAAATTAGATTAGAGAGAGCAAGACAGAGAAACAGAAGGAAAAAACGGACAGACCCTGTAAAGAGATAAATGGACAGAAAGGGACCATGAAATAAGATATCACAGGGATAAGTGAGATAAATACACTGCTGTGATAAGCATAGGGAGAAGGAGCGTGGCAGAGAGGAGGACATGAAAAGATAAATAAGATATGGATAGATATTAGATAGATAAATGATGGTGACAGTGATAGACAATACACAGAAATACAGTGGCAGAGATAGATGTTGACAGAGGTAGAAACACATAAATAACAGGTACAGCAAGACAGACAGCTGAGGACAGAGATAAATAAGTGATTGCAAGATAGAGAGAGATGAATTATAGATAAATACATTAGAAGTGGATAAATAAATGAGAGAGGAAAAGATAAAGAGACAGGTGAATGTGTATAGAAACAGAGAGAAGGGGAGAAACAAAGGGAAACGGAAGAGAAGGAATGAAGGAAGAGAAGGAAGGGAGGGAGGAAGGAAGGAATCATAACAAAGAGAGAGAGAATAATGGTAACTGAATACACAGTATGTACAGTCCTTGTCTAGAGAAGATCCTGGTTTGGAAGATATGGATTTTATGCAAGTGCCAAGCAAGAGGCATTTCTCTTACTTGGGAGAAGCGGTAAATCTGGCAGGGTAAATTAAAGTCTAAATATCTACAGGGGGTAAGGAAAAGCCCAGGTCAGGCATGCCAGGACCCGGGGAGAATGAAGCCTGCATAGACAGATAGGTAAAAATGAAAACCCAGACAACATAGATACCCCAGGGAAACAAGAGAAAAGGGAGTTACTAGGGAAAGGTGCTCATGCAGATCGTCAGCATCAAAATGAGTGTGTGTGATTGCACACACAGCAGAAAGGTGCAGGCAGAGGAGAGACCTGACCCACCTCCATATATACAACTTAGAACTGTACTAGAAGTGTGCATGAGGCCAGGCAGAGTGGTGGGAAGGCTTTCCAGACCTTCTCAAAGATACCTTTCCTGAGCACAGAGCTGCCTGAGGTTGGTGTGACCCCCTTGGGCACAGGTTGCTAAAGCAAAGAAGGATCACAGTAGGAAGAGATGGATCCAGTCTCTTCTTCCTTGATACTCTTCTCCACCACCATGTTACATGGGCCATAAGTAACGAATAATGCCTTGGAGGAAAGGCTTACTCTCAGTTAAAAGGCCAAGAGAGCTATAAGGAAACAGGGTAAGCAATACATAAGGCAGAATTAAGGGTGTGGTTTTCTTTTTGCCAGGGTTGAGTGTAAGGGCAGCCCACACAAGTTCATGCAAGGCACAAAGACACATACAAATAAAAGAGAAAGGCAAAAAAAATATGGCCTAGTTCAATCCCCAAACCAGGTCACTTGTTGATTCTCACCTGTGATGTGCTCACCTGATCTACAAGCCATATCCACATCCTTCTCAAAATCGGTCTGAAAGACAGAGAACACAGAGGACATGGTCAAAAAGAGGTGGAGAGGGAAAGAAAGCCATTTGGAAGATGCAAACCCCCACTTTGATCAGTGAGGCAGACATAGTCATTGCCAGAAGAGTAAAAGAGAGGTGTTTTGCTTGGGTTTTGAAACATGGCAAACAGACCACTCCACCTGTGGCTTCTGAACCTCAGTGGTAAACCTGTAGCATCACTTTTCTGCTGGATTCATCTGCTCATCCTGCTTATTTCTGGGCTGCCAGATTAAAGTACCTCCATGGAACACATTTATACACATTTCTAAAACCAGGGGACAGGTTCCTGGCATGATTCGCCTTGGATATATCACCCCATACTTAGTCTCTGGATTACCCTCTACTCATTAAACAGATCTGGAGATGCCGCTGAGAACTCTCCATACCCACTGGGCTTCTTTCACTAAGTCACATGAAGTGGAAACACATCTCTGTTTCTAAAGCTCTTGGTGTATAAAATCAATGGTCCCAGCAGGCACAAAGGCTGAGTAACTTTTTCATGTGGTCTGTACAGCAAAATGAAACTCCTTTTTCCTCCCAATAGGAGCCAATCCTTTTTGTAAAGCTTTTAGCAGATAACATTTCAAAGAACTGGATAAACTGAGTCACAGTAGGGCATGAGTTGTCCTGGAGTAATGGAAAAGCTGCAGACTAGCAGAAAGTAGAGAAGCTCACTGGTTATTTCTAGTATCATTTCAGACACTTAATGTTACTGTAGTGATGTGATTAAATACATTCCAGTTTAATACTAAGAGAATGAAAAAGAGTTTATCCCCATGCCCTTGGGATAAACGCTTTAATATCAGCAGTTTGAGACCAAATACTTTTTAAAGAGCTGGTTGAGGAATTATCTCAACTTTCTTGATGCTAATTTCATAGTAAATTATTTGGGATATCAAATAAATCTGGAAAGAATAGAAGAGAAATAAGACTGAACTTATGCTTAAATGGGCAAAAGGGATGACTCAGGAAAATGTAACCTCATTTTTATGATAGGAGTTCCAGAGAAATGGAACCAAACAGCCTGTATTAGTTCTATTGATAAATAAATAGAACATAGGCCTACATTTAATACCAGTGAACAAGATTTTGTGGAGACAGTTCTACTCAGCTAAGCTTCTTTTCACTTGCACAGATTTGGAGATTACTGGAAAAGGTAAAAGCAAAAACTCCATCCTGCAGAGCTTTGGATTCCTTTGGTTATTTTACAACTCAGACACTAGAAAATAACATTGTGCCCCTCTAAAAATATTGGTGAGGAGTCATCATTCACATCCCGATTGTGGAGGGGTTTTTGTGCCTGAGTGTGAAGAAACTGATTGTAAACCCTTTGCTCAACACACCCATCAACTGTGTAGATGTAAATGTAATCACACTGCTGAAAAACATGCAGCTGACACAGAATTTTGCAAGTGGTTGATAATGAATGAAAACAGGAAGTTATATGGGGAGACACAAATGTGAAACTTCAGGATACAGCCTTGGGATGGTGGCAATAGAATAACAAATCCAGCATCCATGGATTTAAAGGATGGCGTGAGGCTGAAGGGCACATGTAGGAGGTGATATACATAATTTGAAGGCAGATGTCTTACAGAGGGAGAACAGAAAAGCTCAGTGTGTTAACTTATTGAAAAGAAGACTGAGATTGAATATGATTATGGTGTCTATTATTGAAGGAGAGAAAGCAGTAGGCACGCAAGGGGCTTTCTAATTACACATAAATTGATACAGCAAGAACCTGTCTGAAAAAGAGAAGACTACACATTTAAATTAGAAATGAAGGTTGCTTTTTTTAGCAATCACCTATGAGGTGTGGTAGATTTATATATTTCGTGATGTCTTGACTTGAAGGCTGTGTTGTTTGAAAAATGTCCTTGTCCCCAAGCACAAACTGCTTAGCTCACCACAAGAGTGACTGGAAAAAAACACCATTGGTTATCATATAGGTCTAACATTAACTAGACTTCTTGGAACTTGTCCAAAGGTTGTGCTTGTCCTGATATCCTTACCCCAAAAGCCTCAGAAACCAAATGTCTCTTATACCATCTAAACAGTGAAGCAGATGCAAGATGATTCCCCATAGTTTATTCTTCTATGGCTTTATCTCGTTCGTTTGTAAAGGACTTCCACAACAGGACCAAGGTTTACAGTGCTTAAACTATACTCCCAGTGAAGCAATGTAAGCAAGTGTGCTTTTGAGAGAAACAGATCCCTTTGAGACAGCAGCTTTATAATAATGACCCAACACGCTGTGATTAAACCAGTATTAAACTACTGCCTCCTACCTCCTGCTAAGACAAGGCAGTGTGAAGGGGATGAAAAGGTCTGAGAGACCTGGGAGGTATATTTTGGCATTACATTTTCTGGGAAAGAAAGGATCTCATGAAGATGCCTGCAAAAGCTGGTGGGTAAGTTTGAGCCCTTTAATGATATAATGAAAAGAAACTTGATTAATGTTATTGAGCCTACACCAAGTGCCATGTTTGTTCAAGTGCAGGTTTAAAGTTAAAAAGAATGATGATTGCAAATACTCTGATGGGCAGCGCCCTTTGTTTATCAGCTTTGACTTAAAAATGTCCTTAATAACAGACTAGGTGGTAGTTTTCCCTACCATTAACTGAGCGTGTCCATTCTGAAATGACCCCCCTGAGTCTCCATTGCCCTCTTCCTGACGATCTACTACTCGGCACTTCACAGCATCCTGGACCTGTAGGAACAAGTGGATTTGCAGAAGTCAGAGTCAGAAAGGAATACCAAATCATATTAAATTCTGATTCTTTGGGAGATCAAAAGAACATGGATCCTACTTTAGCAGCATTCAGGTATTGTTTTCAAATGGATTATATGTTATATGACCCAAATAGCAACAGAGCAACTCGAAGGTTTTACAGGTATCCTGGGTCATTCTGCTGGTCACTTCAAGGTTGATTTATATAGTAAAGAATAAAAACATCTTCTGTTTTGCAGCTTGCAATATATTCACAGTGGATACTGTTGCATAAATCCTCATCTTGGGGTCTAACGTGTCTGATCATGATTCTGTATCAGCAGTAATGTATATCTGATTCAAACCTTACTGAAGTCAATGCCAATGACTGCAATTGGAGGCAAATGCAGGCCGATATTCATAATGCAATTAGTTGAAGGAGTCTCAGCCAAGCCAGTGGTGTAATTCCATTGATTTCATTGGCCTGACATAAGAAATTAATCTGTTTTACTTAATTTAAAGGAGCTGTAAGAAGATAAAATGAATCTTGAGAAAAAACACTCTTCCTGTCTCGGTTATTAATGGCCTATCCACTCAGTAGGATGAAAAGAATTAAAGAAACATAAAAGATTCGTCCTTTTCTTCCCTGATATAATTTACCATTTTAAATCTCCATTGGGAGGCTTGAGAAAATTTACTCAGTTTCCTTGCCTGATTATTGTTAGCTTTCCTTTCTAGCTTCAACATCTAGGCGTCAATGCCAATGTAGTAATTCCATAAATCTCAGCGCAAGCTGTCCCTCTTGAAATGAAACAGATTTTTTTCTTAATATTTTATTTTTTCAGAGGTGGGGTGTAAATATCCTTGAAACATTAATTTTGGTGTTAAACAGGCAAAGTCTGACACGTCAGATAAGAATGTCCCCCAGATTCCACTCTGCAGTACACTCAGCATGACAGCCATTGAGTCATCCTTCTGACCAACACTGTCATGGTCACTTTTGTGGTCACGAAGACAAAACTTGATAGGATTAGAGAAGCTACCAAGCTGACTGTACTTCTTCCTGATCTTTTCTATGGGAAGTGCATTGGTTATATAAAAGAGAAGGACTTATTGGTCTTACCTCCCGCCTTAGGATACAATGGACCATAACGATGACGAAGCCCTCCAATGAGTCAAAGACAGCAAAAAGGATCTGGAAGAGTGCTGACCTCCGATCTGTGATTGCCAGAACTGCAGACATCCAGGTGAGAGCCAGAAGAGGTAGGACCACACAGGAGCTCCAAAGGGATGCCCTGTCAAGGGAGAGGAAAAGAGAATTCAGCTCCACTTCAGCCTCATCCACTTCCACATAGGATGTTTATTCAGCATCCTGATCCCATGGGGCTTCAGAAGATTTCTTCAGCAACATACACTTGTGCTAGATGTTTTCTGAGCCCCTGTCACAGGGAAGCAGGAAGATGCTTTGCACACTCAGGCTACCAAAACAAGTGACACGCATCTACAGGAGGGACTACTTTTCAATGGTGCAGTCATGCATAAAACTTGAGGTGGGGAGGAAGGATGCAGACACCTCACTCCCCCTTTCACACCCTTCCCACTCTATGTCACTAGTCCACAAGGATGACACTTCCCAAGGAGGGGAGACAAAATACAGCCACTTCAGATTGCCAAAGGGAAAGGGAACAGTTGCAGCAGAGACTGGTTTGTCACGATGGCTGTTGATACTTGGGTTACAGACAGTTGGACTTCCACAGCACATGGAAGACACCGAGACTAGGAGCATGTGTCACAGTTTCAAGTGACAAAAACAACAAGTATAGAGCTGATGTGAAGACTGATGTTCTGCCGTTGCTTCCTTACTCTATAGATGATGGTCCTCTACAACATTACATCAATGAACATCAGAACTCATATCTGACCCAATTTCGCTGTGAACAGCAATTTTCCTGCTTTCTTGTGTGATCTCTTGAAATAAAAGTAGAAGTTTCTGTATCCAGCACTATTGTAAATAAGTCTATGCTTGGGTGAACATTCTGGGTTAAAAGAACTTAAGATTCAAGCCACTTCTTAATTCACAAGACAGAAAATCGGACAAACCCTTTCTGTAATGCATGTAGTGCCCTATGAACTTCCACTTTATCTATGAATGATGGCTCTAAGAAATAGAAAAGCAGCTCTGTTCCCATGGACTATTTAGTCATTCATCTCTCTGAACCAAAAAGGGTCCCAGGCAATTTTAACAGCTTACCAGGGAGATTTTAAACTGTCAATCATCCTATATATATGGCAGCACCGGTGCACCAAGAGCACCAGGAGAATTTCTCTGTGGGCTTTTATCTATTAAATCAGAGTAGACCTATGAACAGGCAGAATAACAAGTTGAGGTTCCTGCATAGAAAACCTCAACCTACATACTAACAAAAGAATACAGGCAACACAAGAAATTACAGGACAGGTATCATGACACACATTTTGCAGTACTTACATGGGACATGCTTACCACTTTCTGCTATATGTTCAAGGTTTTAATAATGTTTACTTGCTGGTTATCCAGGTACCACCCTCACAGACCTCAGTGAGAGTTTTACCTGAACAAAGCTGGAGCTTGGACACGAGTATGGACATCAGGATAGAACGCCCTGGCTTCAGTTTAGAGTTTTTCAAGGACTGTTACATCAGTTCTGCTGCAATGACCATATACTAAAGCGACAGGTTATTTCCACAGTCATAATGATATACTGATACAACCTGTCCAGACTAAGATGCGTTTCTCAGCAATGTTATTAAGTGATGTAATTTACTTAGGGGAAGAGGGAAATGGAAAATACTTCTTTTTCCCATTTAAAACAAGAATAATGAGACTTCCAGGTAAGGTAAAGGCCATGATATAAGCTAATATCTTATAATTTCACACAGGATGACAAAATGTGTGTTCTTTCATTCCAATGCGAACTATGACTTCAAAGTGCTGTTAAATAAAAGCAGCAACCGAACAACTCCTGAACACAAGTTTTTATTCCAATTCTCCACTGAAATCTGCTTCATTATACTGAAATCTGTCTTTGCTATCATTTGCAGTGGTGCATTAATGAAACTGGCTAAGCAGTAAGTGCAGTGAAAAAACAGAGGCAGAAAAGCTGAATAGAAACATATGGTTTGCTCCATAACATGCCACTGTAGATGTATCCTCCATGGAATTATCAGTAAACACATGCCTGATGCATGGCTTGATAGATGAAGCCATTCCAGCAGCAACTTGTGATTGCGATTGCTGGAAACCAGCAAAGTCAATGGAAGCTGCTTGAAAAGGTCTGCACCAGACAAGTCTGCTTCCTGGAATTATCTGGTTTTCCAGAATGTTCTTAAGAATATGCACATATGAGTATGCTACTACCACTAATATGCAAACAAGAAACCTGGCCACATCTGAGAATGCATCTGACCGGTAAGTGCAGGTCTGAACCAGCCATTTAAATAGACTGCAACATCAGATTGACAATGATTAAGATGTGGATCCAAGATTTAGATGAGGATTTGAGTTTCAAGGGATGCTGCTGTGGATGGAAATTAGGTTTCTCTTCAGCAAATTGTTAGATATCAATCCACTGGCTTTAAAACCTGCTTAAAAACTCCTATATTCACACACCTACTTTAACAAGGCAGTCTATCTTCTATCCAGAGCACAGATACAATGACCCATGACAATGGGAGCCCCTCAGAGCTCCTGCTGTCTTCACACTGGACTCAGTGAGTCCTTCTCAGCCCCTTGTCCTGAAACTTGCGATGGCCTCCATATAGGCAAACTATTCAACTTTCTTCTGAGTCAAGATGTCCTGATGGACTTCACTACTGCTCCCGACATAAGCAACTTTAAATCATCACTTTAAATCTCTACACCTTCTAACTTCCAAAACAGTATTACTCTACGCACTCAGTTGGAGAACCTTTCCCAACTGAGTCATTCTCATTTACATTGGGTAAGAGTATGGCCTTTCTGCCCTCTTTGTGATTCACCTTGCAGATGCCTTTTCAACAATATTCATCCCTTACAAACGTTATGGAAATGTTGCTTGACATTTAGTGCATAATCTTTATTCTCAGGCAGCAGATGGCAACAGGTCACAGAGATGTAACTTACTCTAATTTCACTTGCAGAGCTCTGCTTAACTTTTGAAATATTAAATTCAAAGTTCCATTTAAAAAAAGAAATCATACCAAGACAAATTTCAGAAGAAAACTCAGGGGAAGATAAGTGGCTTTCTTATGACATTGCCCTTAATTCTACCTGCTGTGAGCTGAATTCATAGCAGAACTCATACTCCTGCCAACCTTCCATCTGTGCCTTCTTAGGAGGAACTGTGCATCCTTAGAAGGCTCCAGAACAACTTGTGGGACCTAAGAAACTTTATGGCTTAGTGCCGCATGAAGTGGAAGGAAATGATGATTTGTTATATGATGACTTTATGATTACCTAATGACTATTATGGATTACATATGACCAATGAATCCATGGCGTTTATTGCCTGGGACAAAGGAATTAGATGGCAGATCCTCTTCCATGTCCCATACATGATGGCAGTCATGATGTGTGACAGTGGTATCAAGGAGGATCATTGCACTGCACTGTGGAAGTATGATGCTGGCTTATTGTGTGAGGACCATGAAGTGACAATGTTACTCAGCAGTACAGTTGTAGTGTCACATTGTTCCTCCCCACCACACCACACTATTGTTGCATTGTAGAGGAACAGTCTTACTTTGGGATATTGCAATGCTATAACACAGTGCAACCAAATAAAATTACAGCCATGTGTGACAACATAGCCACACGATAATATTGCTTTGTTTAGCATAGCAAAGACTTAGCTTCATGAAAGCACACAGCAGACCTGTCTCTGGCAATAAGCAGACTATGGCCCTTGGTCAAAATGTCAAGAACTAACTCTGGTCTTGTTCTTTAGTTAGTTGGCAGTATTGAGTCTTCATCTTTTCAAAAGGAGTGGTATAAAGTGATGGTACTTAGAGGATAACAATGGAAAGAGCAAAAAAATGGGTTTGGAAATAAAGATCTACATGGAGAAAGATTAAGAAGTCTTCACCCTGACAAAGGGCAAGTGCAGGGGACACACAGTACATGCCAAAAGAGACGTAAAGGGCCATTATAAAGAAGTAAGCGATTGATTCTTCTGAGTACTCAACACTGACAGGGCACCCAGTACCATAAGCTAAAGAAGAAGCAGAAGGAAAAATGACTTTAATATTCAGAAAGCAGCTTCTGGAGAGGAGTTCTGAAGAGGGAGGTGGTAGCTGGACTCAACACATAAGGCAATGGATGGCTCCTTACATGCTGCATGGAGTGGAATGTGCTACTCCACTATTGGGATGGTTGTGCTTTTCCTGCATCACTGCAGTTCTCCTACAGGAAAACCACAGTACAAGCATTTACTTTATTCATTCTCTCATGCTTTATCACTTCTCTAACTTGTATTCCTTCTAAAATCAAGACAGTTGCCCAATTTCAGGGACAGTTTGAGAGCAACTCCCTTTAACTCTATGCCCATACAACCAGTACAGGAAATCAGTAACTAGAAAAGAGGGGGCACTGTGCATGCTCTTCCCTTGCATGGACAACCCAGAAACATAAGATATGATTTTGATTTTCTCAAAAACATGATTCTTCTCTCAGTTGCCACAATCTGAACCATGTAACTGTATGAACAAGAAATCAAATGCTTCTAAGTCAGACAGGCAGGTAAAGAAGTTGGCATGGACAGACAGCTTCGTTATTCACCCTTAATAAGGGGAGCTCCCCTTTGAAAGTCCAAGCAAGGACCTACAGGGCCCAAGTGTTACCCCCAGGTATGAATAAAATTTCAGATTCCTTGAACTATGAGAACAGCATTCTCCTGAGGAACAGCCTCTTTCATAAAACCTGCTGTGCATGTAAATGTTGATTCACATTAGTGCTGGAACTACAGTATGGGCTGAAAATGTGACATCCAAGACTTCCTGATAGAAATTTGAGCCCAGAAGAAGAGTAAATCCTTTAGATGGGAGATCTGGCATGAGCTTCTGATGATGAAACAGGGATTTAACGTGAAAAGGGTCATGAGGACTCCCTGACATTAACTCTTATGTGGGTTGTGTGAAAGAAGAATATACAGTGCCAGGGCCTTAGTCTTGGGCCAGTATTTTTTCTGCTGTCAGAACTTGAAAGTCTATATTAACAATGCTCTGCCTGGCAGGAATTCCATCCATCCATCCATCCATGCATCCATTCATCTGCAGTCCCTGGTATCAACAGTGGATGTCCTCATTTGCAGTAAGTACAAAGAAATGGGATGCCCCTGAGGTATTTTTTCCCCTGCCTTAAATAAAACTTTTCAGAGGTAGCAAAGACAAATTAATTATAACTCAGTATTTCACAGTCTGAGGCTATCCTCCAGGCAGCAATAAAAGGAAGAATATGTGGGAATAGAAGTCTTCCAATTGCAAACGATACCTAGCATTGTCTTCAGAGCAACTTGCAGGGAAGGGTGCTTTTAACCCGTATCTATCAAGTCTAGCTAACCTTTAACATAAACCTTAAAAGAACATATACATCTGAAGATTTCCTTTTTATCATTTTCTAAGTCAAAAACTTGTACAATTTCCGGTACATATTCGTTCATTTTTGTCATGATTACCCCCTGCTCTCCCATCAGTGGTTTATCATGTTTTCCTTCAGCTACACATTGTCTTTTCTGACCCCTTCTCTCTTCAACACAGATGTTGCTCAAAAACTGCTATGATTTCCAAAAGCCAAGAAAAATGGACACGAGCATCCATCCCTTTATGCCAAGAAACCAATATCCCTGAAACAAGCCTCTGAAACCTGTGGGAGTTAAGCTGGCGACCATATGAGCAACCCCAGCAGAAACAAGGCAGGAACATCCTTCCTGTGCTCTCTACCAAACACCTATGGCTAATTCCAGGTCAGGGAGGAATAAGGAACCCTCATGGCATCTGATTACATTATAAGACTCAAAAACTGAATAGTAAAACTGTTCCAAGATCTGGGATGAAGGCCAGAAGAACGGTGGCAGAGGCATGAAAAACAATCAGGGCTTTGCCTTATTGATGACCTCATTTACAAAAGATTTGGAGGAAGAAAACCAGAAATGGTTCAGCTGCAGAATAAGTAGACAAGAGTAGATGAGGGCTGCATGAACTAATTCATGCATTACTCAGTGGTCCCTTTGCAAGGACAAGAGCATAGGACACTTCTAGACCGATGACAAAACCACTACTGGTATTTGTTATCTAAGATATTCTACCTGCTGGGAAACAAAAGACAGATCCTCTTACAAGAGCCCTCCAATTCTATCAAATCACTTAAATTAGAAAAGCAGGATAAGTAGATCTGGATTTCATATCCCTTCTTTTCTGATTTCAAGATGAATCAGAACAGTTGATTCATGGCAGATCAGTGTCAGACAATACGGGAGAAGGATTTGAGATTGTTTTGCTTTTCAAATGAATTCACTATGAACAGAAATCCAACCCTATTTAGCACTCTAATCTATTAATTAAAGCATCTACTGGTTTATCATTCCTCTACAGTCACAGGAAACTGAAATGCGGTGACCTGCTAACTCCAGACTTGTGGTGCATGTGTCTGGACCAATGCTTTCTCACCATCTCAGCTGGGTACACATGCAAAAGGCAAGTAAACAACTTCAACAGTGGAAATAAATGAGATTGTGTTTAGGTTTTCCATTCTATAGAAACTTCTGGCTCTTAATAGAGGTGATTCATGTCCTTTTTTTCTAAGAACAATTGGCTGCTTTTCAGAATTGTACATTTTTCCTTAAATTCTTTTGGATTTTATGTAAGTGGCTCAGTTTATAGAAATAACAAAGAAGAAAACCTTGTATTTTGATTTTCTTTAATCCTGAGATTTGGCATTCAGCTGCCTGGTTTTATTTAGCTTAATTGAAGGTAGGAGTTTTCAGATTGCAAATGTCTAGCTCTGAGACTGTTTCTTTCACACATTTTAGCATCACTTGGAAATGATGTAGATAATAACATTTCCAAAAGGGGAAAAAGAAAGACAAACCTTCCCTCATCTCTCTCCCTCCTACCTTAACCTCTAGGGGAAAGACAACTATTTAAACAGCAACAATTTCTTCAGCAGCACAAAGCTCTGGCATTTTCATCTTTGGGTTTTTTTTAACTAAATCCAGCAGCATCTAAGAGGAGATTTAACAGCATTTGACTTCTGCAACTATGAAAACACTTGGAAGATCTTGAGGACTAATTCCAAGTGCTTTTAGCGGTCCAAAAGAGTCAGTCAACACTATCAAATCAGAACTGCAGCCCTATGAGGAATTAAACTCGACTTCAGCATTTTATAAGACAAAAAATCCCTACTTGGAAGTGATTCACCAGCTTACTTAAACCATACTCTGCTCTGCAGCCTCGGGAGTAAGAAACTCAAGCACACACTTAAGTGTTTGACCAAGCTCGATGTTGAGGCCTCCGTCTACCATCAAAATTAATGGGACCCACATCTTTCAGTCTGTAACTCCAAGATTAAATTAAATTGGGGTATTAAACATATACCCAGCTTCTAACAAACAGTCCCTTTGTCTTCCATGGGCTGCTCACATGCTCCAATCTAGGCATGTCACAAAGTGCTTGTCAGGATCCAGCCCATCAGCGTTTGCTTCAGGGAAGCCCTACACTGCTTATGGCCCACAGAATGCGGTCAGGGAGTGTCAGGGTCATGGGGAGGTGGGCAGGGATATGGAGAGACGAAACAAACAAGGGCTGGTGAGTGCAGGGAAATGAAAGAGGGAAATAAAATCAATCAAAAAAGGAACAAATAAAAAGAAAGTGGAAAGAAAGAAAGAAAAGAAGTTGAAATTAGAGGAACTAACATGGCGTTACTGGTGGCTGTGGCCGAAACTTCAGCAGAAGAAACTACTCCACACTTGGAACATTTGAGCGTCATGCCGTAAAGGGGCACTGCCATCTGACTGCAATTAAAACCAAAAGACTGAAACAAAACAAAACACTTTGCTTATGAACACAAACGTCGAAAGGAAAGGGATAGAGAAGCCAAAAGAAACAACGAAAAGGAAGGAAGAAAGAAGAAAGGGAACCAAGCAACCATACCCAGTTTGTAAAGAGAAATGAAAGACAGTCAGGAATAAAACTCTTTCATCTGTACCACTCCAGATGTGGGGAATGTACAATTCGGAGGTGTGTTGGTGCCGCTGGAGAGGGTGGAACTGTGTTGGTGAATGTTTGGCCAGATTCAGGGTGTCTCTTTCTGGCACCCATGGAAGAGAAGCCAGTACTGCTCTCCCAGTCTCCACCTCTTTATTTTGCTTTGATTTTGAATAATTGCTCTTTTTCCTTCTGGCCTTTTTGCTCCAAAACAAAAAAGGTGGCAGGGTTGTAGAGTAGAAGGCAAGAAGTAGGGCTGTGGGGACTGTGTCTGCTTATCTTCTTCTCTAAAACAATGCAAGGAATAAATTACATATTCTCTCCACCATCCCTTGCATGCTAATCCTCTCCTTGGTGGGGATACCTGCAGGGCAGCTGACAATACCAGGAGATAGGCTATGTTTGCTTAATCGGTGATGAAAGACATGCAAATGGTACTGATTATGTCCTGGAAGCTAAACAAAAGCTTGGGTGCTTGTAAGACCACTAACATGCCCTGAAGGGAACCAGACTGGCTAGCTACTTCCAAGATGTTTCTTCTCTCACATCATGTTTTAGAGCTGAAAACATCTTTGGGATGAACTCTTAGACTTACATCAGTTGTTCCCACTTTTTCTGGATGGGATCAACCACAGAACCATCCTCTTGTGGGCTGCAGGGATCTGCTAAAATGCATCTCCTCATAACTCTTAGAAGTTAATGTGTGCGAACCCACCTGACAAACCAGCTCTTACTCAGAAGCCCAGAAGCCACATTAGCTCGGCATTGGCCCTGTTTCTTCCCAGAATTTACTAGTTTGTGTGCAGAGATAGACATCCACATCAGATCTGGCTTAAAAAATGGGCAGTAATCTGCAAAACATCCTACAGACCTATGCGAAGTACCTAATATCAGGCATGAGCATCACTGCCAAAGGACAGCAGGTCTGTCACTCTTGACAGATGGCAGTGCAGCTGGGGAGGAGTGATGTTTGCAGGTACCAAACATCAAAGGGGGGATTTACAGCCCTACCCTGCCAGGGAGAGAGATTAGGAAACTTGACAGATCATTTCTTAACTTTTAGGGCTTTGTGTTCAGTCTCACTGCAAAAAGAACATCCCCATGAACACCAACACAGGATCATCAGAGGTCCGAGTGGCCCACTTCCAAGTGGCTATTGATTGTTTTTTTACAGTGACATAAACCATTACTCCCTTACAGAATAATGACCAAGGTATCCCACAGAAGCTTTCAGCCTTCAGACACAGGGAAAATTAGTTCCTGTGTCAATAGATACATATTTTCCAGGAAGGATGGTGTATATCCAGTGAGGACACTGGCGGAACCAAAGATAAAGTAGGTCTTGAGAGGCATTAGGTGCACGACCCTTAAAAAAAGACAGTTTATCCCCAGATCTATAGGCCACAAAGAACACATAAGCAGAGAGACAGAGAGAGGCAGAGATAGGCAGCAAAAAGAAAGCAGATTGACTTGAGGATTTTGATGAAAAACTATACCAGAAAAAACATGAATGACACTGAATCACAAAGAGCTGGCCAAAAGACCACTGCAACACACAACTGTAGCTGCTGTTGGGTGTATTTATGCAGAAGGTTGTAAGCAGTAGGCACAGATGTGGACACATTTATACTCTAATTTGTTATTGTTGGGGCATGAGGTTGTTAATAGATTGAATTTCCACAGCAGGTTTATATTGGTGCCTGTATGTATGAAAGGGAAGCTAATGAAGTAATCACAGTGAATAATGTATTCAATTCATTTAGCTTTTCCTGCTTCCTAAATATCCACAACCAGCTCACGGACTCATCTGGCATGTTCACTGAAGCCTGGACTTTGCTACCTTTAGCTCAGTAGTGCTTTACACTGTGCATGGCCCAAAGAACAGGAGCTGCTTCAAACATGAAACATTATGAGATGAAAGGCAATCTGAATCTGTTCCTATTTTAATGGAGCTATTATCTTTCCAATTACTTTCTTCTCTATGCACTGAAAATCCAGATCCATTACACTCTGCCAGGACAGTCACACAGAGAGTATTTCACACCAGGTATTGGGGCAAACTTTCTCAAGTTCTCTCTATAATCAATGGAGAGATAAAAGAAGTAAAGTTCTTCTAAGGGGTAAGTTGGAACAACTAAACAAGACTCCCGCCTCTCAGAGGAAGCCTATGGAGATTAAACTCAGCAGGCTAAAATTAGCCTTTGAGAATATACCCTATAGCCTCATTGTTCTTCCCTGGCTGCATGAGCATACAAATGCTTGTGGAATAAACACTGGCTGAGCAGATTTAACATTCATTTTAAAGGCTCCTGCTTCTGACATTAAAGTGTTTGGTCGTAGTAGCCCTCTTGCCAACAGAACTCAAACACGGTCAGTGCAGTGGACCTCAAATGCAGACTGCTCTGCTGGGAGACACATGCTGGTGTCCCAGGAAGGAGCTGGGGCAGTTGTGCACAGTTCTCCAGGTAATCACACTTCTCTACAGCCTGCTTTTGTGCTATACCTATAAAGTCATTGCCACTGGAAAGTCAACGTTTTCTGACAGATATGACAACGGTAATCACAGCGATTTCCTGGGTTAAGTATCGGGCAAAATCTATTGTGTCTCAGATATTATTTCATGGGAACTCTTAGCACTGATTTATTTGTACCAACCAATCTGCAGTATATGTACTGGGCTCTTCTTAGTGTTCAATAGGTCTTTTATTCCCCCTTTTGAGGGGTTTTTCCCCCTTTTTCTTTTTTGCTTTTGCAACACTGAACCATACTTCTTGCCTCTGCGAAAGGAAACACAATGTTTCTTTATCCCATCTCCTCAGATCCAAACATCAGTCTGATTATCTTCAGATCTCCCTTCCAACACGGTTCCCAAGCCCAGGCCAGAAGCGGCTAGCTAAAGGGAAAGGGGCACCAGAACAATGAAAAGTGCTTCTGCACTCTCAGAGGGTGGCACTTTGAAAGGAGAACAAAATCATTGAGCACAGAGAAGGCTTAAAAGTGCTGCACACACACACACGGACACGAAAGGGGGGAAAAAGAGAAAAGAAAGAAAAAAAAAACAAAGAACATCAGAAAAATTACTTTTTCTTTTGTTTTTGCTTTGTAGGCTTTGTTTTCAGAGTAGAACTATGAATGTGATCAATAACCAGCGGTCTGGATTAAATAAGGTCATGCTGTATGCAGTTTAAATTAGAGGGAGAGACTGAGAGACAGTAACTTGCTGCTCTGCTAATCCAATATACCATTTATTTCAGTTCTACCTACAAGCACAGTTATCTACCTACAGACTCTGCCAGCAGCTTGGGTACGTTCTCAGGTTCTCTCTTTGTAAAGTAGGCATCATCCAGAACCAACCACTTTAGTGTTAGCAGATGATTTAAGCAATGCACCAAGGTAACTGCTTTGTGTGCCTTTACATCCAACAGCAACTGATACCTCTGATCATTCAAATGTGCTTAAGTCTCCTCTTACTATCATAACCACAACACTGCTAAGGCATTGAGATTCCCCTCTTTGCCACACTGAGGGACCACGCTGCTTGGCCATGTCAACTCTGCTGATAAAACATAGAATCATAGAATTTTTTGGGTTGGAAAGGAGCTTAAGAATATAGAATCATAGAATAGTTTGGGCGGGAAAGGACCTGAAGATCATCCAGTTCCAACCCTCCTGCCATGGGCAGGGACACCTGACACTAAACCACGTCACCCAAGGTTCTGTCCAACCTGGCCTTGAACACTGCCAGGGATGGAACATTCACAACTTCCTGGGCAACCCATACCAGTGCCTCACCACCCCGACAGTAATGGATTTCTTCCTCATATCCAACCTAAACTTCCCCTGTTTCAGGTTGAACTTCCTTGTCCTCTCACTACAGTCCCTAATGAAGAGTCCCTCCCTAGCATCCCTACAGGCCCCTTCAGATACTGGAAGGCTGCTCTGAGGTCTCCATGCAGCCTTCACTTCTCCAGGCTGAACAGCCCCAACTTCCTCAGCCTATGCCCTGCCATGGGAGGGGACATCTCACACTAGACTATGTCATGCAAGGCTCTGTCCAGCCTGGCCTTGAACACTGCCAGGGATGGAGCACTCACAACATCCTTGGGCAACCCATTCCAGTGCCTCACCGCCCTCACAGTAAAGAACTTCTTCCTTATATCTAACTTGAACTTCTCCTGTTTCAGTTTGAACCCATCACCACTTGTCCTATCACTACAATCTCCGATGAAGAATTCCTCTCCAGCATCCTTATAAGCCCCCTTCAGATACTAGAAGCTGCTATGAACTTTAACATGTCCCTGTGTTTCTCCCCTGGCTGGGTAGGAGCTTCCTTCTACCCTCAATTTTGATACTATCACTCATTCAAGACCACTTCCATCAGAACTACCCAACAGTGCAATGACGTGATTATAGAACCTTGTCTGTACTTTATGCCTATACCCTCTGAGACCCAGTTTTAGAGTCAAAGGCTTTTGCCAGCACCACAGTGAATAAAGCAGCTTTTCCCCTCTGGGAAGCCTAGGAGTGCAGCAAACAAGGCAACAGGTAACCATACTCCCTCCACTTTCACAGACAGGGTATAACCTTTATCTTCTCCACCAGCCTCCTAAGGTTTTAGCTGTAGCTGTGATGCAGAAACATCAGAACACCTCTTGCTCTCCTTGTCTCTTTGTAAACAACTTCTCTCAATGCTGGACACTTAAGATTCAGCTGGACAGGCTGCTGGGACATCCAGTCTGGGTCATAATTTGCCAAGAAAGGTTGGACCAGATAATCCTTGAGGTCAACTCTAACCTGGTATTCTGTGATTCAAGAATACAATTGTCATCCACAGGGATGGATCAAATTCCATCAATGGACAAATAAGAGCACACAACCCTCTAGCAGCAGGTAAAGAGATAAATTCTCTGACTGCAACAGCAAGCCAAGTGAGGCACTGGAAAATAACATACAAACAGCAGCAGCCAGGCTGACCTGTGCTTTTGATTTGACTCACAGTGTCAGCATGCCATTTGGAATGGCTCAGGGGGAAAGTCTGAGCAGGCTACAGACTTGTTTCCAGAAGCAAAGGTGAAGTGAGGTCTCAACCTGCTGGAACTAATGACAGAACAGCCAATGTCGACAGTGTTTGGAGGTAGCCCAGCAGAGAACCCTGCACAGTAGCTGCTGCCAGTCAACCCCTAGTGAGACCAGGGTGGTAAGAACTGTGGAGTCAGCTCTTCAGTTTATTTATACTACGAAGTAAACCAAGTAAGATAGGCCCAGGCCTCAGGGATGGAAGCTGGTGTGACGGCTGTGGAGTCATAGAATCATAGAAGAGAAGATAAAGAACCTCAGGTGGCATCAGAATATTTTCTTGCAGAAGAGTTTTCTTTACAGTCCTCCTCTTTACACACTCATCCATCTATTAAGCTGCTCACTGCTAGAGCTCCAAAGACTCTTTCCTTACAAGTATCACAAACCTTTGTTGTCTCTCAGCCATCTGCCAGCATTAAACAGGACTTCTGTCATATAACCCATACCACATTCTACACTCAGCAATGACTGAGTCCCTCTCTGATCCAGCTGCTATCTCTAGGAACTAGAGAGAAGAGTCACTTTGCTTTCTCTAATCTTTGAAAGGATTCATCAGCCTGGGATGAAGCTACTTTAACAAAGAGATGAACTTCTACCCTTCCTCCATAGCAACTCAGCGCTGCTTCTTGGAGCTTTTGTCTCTGCTGCACCAAATGACAAGGCAGAGATTAAACCAACTGTGTTCTTTGTTGCATTCATTCTGTTGAAATCTGCTTTTGCTTTGTGTTTGCATCTCCAATTTCTCTTTGCATTCTTTGCCTGGTTATTGATCACAACCTTGGGTGGGGGTGTCTTTTGTCATTTCATTCTTTACTTAGATGTATTGATAAGGCATACCCTGCCCGTTCCTTCAGTTTCTTATCTGTTATTCCATCTTTGGATACAAGTTTGTTAAAAACCAGAATGCCAATAACCATGTTCACCTGTCAAAAGAGAAACAACACACAATTTTGTTCTCAAGTAGGTCAAACATGTGAGCACAGAAGGAAAAACCCAACATTTGGCAAAGTAAGTCCTTCCCATTTCTCCCTAAGGACACACTTCCACAGGCCACCTCCCTTTCTGTCCCCTTGCCACCCTGTCCCACTTCCCCTGGCCACGCATCAGTGAGTTCAGGAGAGAAGAATGCAGCTGGCAGCAGATGGAAGAGGTTTCCATGAAGCAGGACAAGATTGTGAAGTGCAGAGATTGCTGCAGGGCTGTTTGAAGCCCAATGCAGGTCCAAAAAGGCAAATTCCAGGCACAAGAACAGTTCTGCTGGGTAATACAAACAGAAGGTGATCAATACAGGTGAGAGCAGTGGGTTGACACTGGCTGCTTTCAAATGTGCCTTCTGGAGTCTGTGCCTCTAAGGCAGCAGCATTAACAGAATGGAGCAGCGCTTGTCATAGCTCTTGCTTGGTGAACCAGCACCACTGCTCTCAAAATAAGAGGTGGAGGAGCACTAGAGCAAGTAGAACCACCAGTTACTATGGTGGAATGTCTTGGGAAATACTGCACAGCACATAAATTAACCACCTCGTCATTGCCAAAATAAATCAGTGGGCGGGACAACTGCATGTGCTCCTTTGGTCTGCTTCCTTAGGGCAAGAGCATTGGATGTCTGCATCAACCAGCTATAAATATTCATGGTGAAATACAGGCTGTACAGAGCTGAGGTCTTACAAAGTGAGCCTAAACTCCTTGCTCTGACAGTATTCACCGCTGCCAGCTGCATCTGCTAGACAAAGCTCACTCAAACCTTAACAACCTCTGTATGTGAACACATCGGTGACAATTGAGCACCACCCTCTTCATGGAGACACAGCACTGATGGTGGAAAACAGTGACCCTCTCCTGGTTCTGCTGTCAGTGAAACATCTGGTGTTGGTAGAACGATGTGTGAGATGTTCTCCTGCATGTGGGTCTTGCAAGGAAATGCTTAAGGCTGGATTCAGCGATGTGCAGCATTACATGTTAGCTGAGAGCCTTGGTGAGTTTAATAGACCCTTGAGAGTGGTCCTAGGAGACACCCACTACAATACCTAGCACAAACGAAGGGAAATGTCTGCTCACACAAACACTCCATCTAACTGCCTAAATAATCACAGAATCACAGAATGGTTTGGGTTGGAAAGGACCTTAACATCATCCAGTTCCAACCCCCTGCCATGGGTAGGGACACCTGACACTGGACTATGTAACCCAAGGCTCTGTCCAACCTGGCCTTGAACACTGCCAGGGATGGAGCATTCACCACTCCTTTGGACAGCCTGTGCCAGCCCCTCAGAACCCTCTCAGTAAAGAACTTCTTCCTTATATCCAACCTGAACTTCCCATTTCAGTTTGAAGCCATCACTCCTTGTCCTATCACTACAGTCCCTGATGAAGAGTCCCCCTCCAGCATCCCTGTACATCCCTTCAGACACTGGAAGCTGCTCTGAGGTCTCCATGCAGCTTCTCTTCCCCAGGCTGCACAACCCCAATGTTCTCAGCCTGCCTCCATACGGGAGGTGCTCCAGCCCCTGATCATCCCCATGGCCTCCTCTGGACTTACTCCAACAGATCCTCAAGAATGATCAATCTCTAAGAGTTTGGATTGCAGGTTTCAGCAGGACATGACCCAGCTCACTGGTGTGGAGTTCACAGCTGGGAGCAATTGGCAGGTCTCACAAATAGCAGTTCTTTTCTCTTGCATCAACTGGTGGGGCAGTGGACTACTTCCTGCAGCAGCAAGTCCCTTTCTAGAGCTCATCATGATATTGTTCTAGAGGAACAACACTGGCACATTAGATATAGTAACTCACCCAAGGAGCAGCAGGACATCAACCCCTAGTAATGTGCTTGGAAAGAGAATGAGCGCTTTCAAGTCACTTGTCCTTCTTCACTGTGCTGGAGGCTGGTGAGTGCAAGAGAGGTGCAGCAAAGCAGTAGGAAAGATGGGGTGGAAGCTTGGCAGGCTGGATCACTCCTGGAGCCGGCCACAACACAGTGTGTATCCTCATTCATGTATTGCAGGAGAGATGACAAGAGTGCAGCTCCGCACTTGTTATAATAAATAAAGCTATTTCATCCAGTCCATTGATCATCATGATCAACACCCTGATCTGATCCTGGCTCCTTTTCTTTACAAAGTCAGGGGTATAAGCATGGACATGCTTCTATACACAGCTACTCTTAATAACATGAAGTGTATCTTTGCTCCCTTGTCTCAGAGATGCTATCTGGAAGCAAAGACGTAAGTCTGAGATTCAGCCCTTGAGATAAACAGCACCTGATGACTGACTCTCTGTCTTGACTTCATCATGCCATGAGCCTCTCCCTGCAGTAACCCATTGCTTTCAGCCTGCACAGAATTATCACCAGGCTGATCCACTGGGTGCTAGGCAGGTAAAACTGCTTGCAACAGCTCTGCATTTAAAGTTGTTAGGACTTTCAAGACTAAAGCTCAAACCTTTGCAGCCATTCTGTTAGTGAACTGACTGTAAGCCTCAAATACTGCTGAAGCCGCTGATGTCTTAAGAATATTATTTTTGATAAAGATATTCTTCAAGCTAAAAGCTTTTTTTCCAGTGTGGAGATTAATAAGTGAGGGTTGGAGGAAGAAGGTTACTACAGGTAATAGAAAAATCATATTGGTAGGAGAACTGCAGTACAGAGACGCTTGAATGGCTTGGGAGGAATGAGCACAAATCTAGTTTGGCCAAGCAGGACTAAGGCAGAAGTAACAGGCCTAGCTGTAGCCAAGTGAGCTGTGTGCAAAGTCATTTGCTCATCTATACATCATACTCATAGCAGGTTTGGGTAAGAAGGAGTTCAGACACAGAGTCAAGTCCCACCTTGATCTGTGCACCCCTGCACAGCAGCAGCTATACTGTTTCTGGGACAAATACAACCTGCATGTCCCTTACAGAGCCCTGCAAGAGCCTGACTGTCCTTATGGTGAGCCAGGCAGATTGTCCTTCCATCGCTGCCATGGTCAACCTGAAATGAGGATAAAGGACCTGGAGAACAGGGAGCTGTCCAGTCTTGTGGACAGAGCACTCTAGAGAACTGTGTGCTCAACTTGTTGCTCTGTTAAAAATCACAATGTAAATTTGGGCAACTTATTGAGCTTATCTGTTTTCAGGATCCCATTTATAAAAAGGCTTCCAGTGCTTATTCTTCTCTGACTTGGGCAGCACTCACTTCTTACTTCAGCCAGCAATGACTCAGGTAGTCTAAGCTAGGTGTGTGGGCTCTCTCTGGGTACTAAAGAGCCAAACACCTCCAGAGGTGATTCATCACTTCCTAAGATCAACTGTATGAACCATCATTTGCAGGTGATGACCTCTCTGTAACAACACCTCCATTTCTAGCTTTGATGGGAGTGAAAACCAGGATGCCAAATGGAAGCAGGCTCATGTGTCTTTTCTCACACTAAATATGCTATGAAAGCCAAAGGATTACTTCCCGTGTTGTTGCCACAACAAAAGCAAGACGGCTTGAGGCAGCAGATTGACTTCCTCTTGTTTGGGGCTACCAAAGCTCCCTCCCTCCTAATCACTGCTGTCTATGGAGTGTTAAGGCGGATGAGCCAGAGCTGTTATGTTGTTGGGGCAAAGAACTAGCTCATCTGAAAGCTCTGAGCCACTTAATGCTCCTGTCAATTATCCTCTCTACAGAGAAGACCCTGACCCCCATCATCTACATTACTGAGGGAAATCCAACTGTCACGTGCATACAGAGATCTAATGATTGGCTGGCATGAACATCTGCTTATCACCACTCTTTGCTACCTGCTATCTGAAAGCTCAACAGCGTGTTGCAGCCCTGAGCTAAAGACCCTAACTGATAAAAGATTTGCTTTATCATAGCGGAGGGGCAATGGCTTGTCTCTTTGTCATCATGATGAAATGATGGCAACCAAGGTGGTTTGATGCGCAATGACAGCAGTGAGAATAGAGGCAGCAAAAGCTTCTGTGCATTTATTAGGTTGTAAATCTGCTGTGGGCACTTAACCCCACAGGCTCTACATGAAACAAAAGCCTGATCCAAAGAAGAAATTGAAAGTGTCAGCAACTCCATTCATAAAATCATAGAATGGTTTGGGCTGGAGAGGACCTTAGAGATCATCCAGTTCCAACCTCCTGCCATGGGCAGGGACACCTAACACAAGACTATGCCACCCAAGGCTCTGTCCAACCTGGCACTGAACACTGCCAGGGATGAAGCATTCATCACTTCTCTGGGCAACCTATTCCAGGGCCTCACCAGCTCACCTTTGCCTTATATCCAACCTGAACTTCCCCTGTTTCAGTTTGAACCCATCGCCCCATGTCCTATCACTACAATCCAGGGCACTTGAGCCTCAGAGGACATACAGTTCCTCCACTGTCTAAAACACAGCTGGAGACTGCCACTGGAGACTGCCACTTACATGTGGGCACTCAAAGCTGGCATTAAACTCCTCTGAAACTGCTGCAGGAGGGATTTCCTAGAGGATCAGCAGTCCTCAAGTTCTTTGAACCCTGAAAGTCAAGGGTTCTCCTGGCCAGCAAGGCTTCAACAGCAGGGAAGCTTGATGCAAGTTATGTCATCTCTTGAGTGACACCTTCAACACAAGCAGTGACTGGCCAAGACTGGCTTTGGTACTTTGCTGGATCCAAGGGTGAGGGGACAGTAGAACAGACTCCCACTGCACACGAGCGGGTGGGGTGGAGTTTACGAATGTTCATCTTAACCATGCCATCTCTTTGAATTAGAAGCAAACATGACATTTTTAATACCTCCATTGCATCTGTAAAAAACGATGCTGCTCACATGCAGCCTCTGGGACAGACAGGAATAAATGTTGGCTTTGGAGGCACAGTCTGGTCTGAAAGCAGTCAGTAACAGCAGATGCTGAAGGAGCTAATGTCAGAGTTTTCCACCATCATCCTGCACGTCCATGCAGACAGGGCAAAACTAAGGTTTAAAAAACATTAATCAGATGTCATGGGGACTCCAGAGAGAACAGAGGTAGAAGGCTGAGAGCTGAGGCTTCTTATATTACAAATCAAAGCCATTCCAGATTACTGGCTCTACACTTTGCTCTATTCTTGAAGGAGAAAGCCATTCAAAACAAGAGTGGAAACAGAGGGACATTCTTGGGTTGAAAGAACAAAGGAAGTGTTATAAAGGAAAAGCTTTCAGCCAAGTTTAAATACCAAAACGACAGCAGCCGCTGGTCCCACGAAGGCATAGAGAAGACCTCCCTCCAACGACAGCCAGCAGCTGGAATATAGAGAGAGAAAAGGAAGTTACCCAGTGGCCAGCACCATTGACAGGAGCAGGTTTACTTCTGTTCTTTGCCTACAGTGTTCATCTTGAAAGGTGTCACCCTACGCAAAAAGGTCTCAAACCTTACATCAAGGAAGTGATGTTTCCTATTTCTCCTGACCTTGCAGAAAGGCTGCTTTGCCTGAGGGTCTGCCTGCAGAATGGCATTGTATTGTCAACAGAAGGATGCACTCAACATTAATGATAGTGCTGTCTTGCAGACCAGGTCCTGGAAGCAGTTGCATCAGTTTGCCGGAAAGATGATGCTCTTTGTCCTACTCACTCAGCCAAAAGAGTAGTAACAGTAAAAACTGTCCCTTGCCCATTTGCTAATCACTATGCAGGCCCAAGTCCAAGAGTATAGTACATTTCTTCTCCTGGATGCTCCCCTTGAGCTTACTGCCAGCAAACTTGTTCCTTCTCCCTCACAGCACGTAAGCGGAGGGCTTCTCCTTTCTCCACTGACCACGTGTGGAATTTAAGCTCTTGAACTGCCTGGTGCCTACACAAACTGAGAGGGCTCTTCTGTCTAAAGTGCTGATGTCAGCCTTATTGGTGCCTAGCTCAGAGCTAGCCACTTGGTGACATTTCTAGTCAGCAGAGATCCAACCAAAAGAGTCCAGGATAAGATATATACATTCAGTCAGGTGAATCACATCCTGAACTCCATTGACTGATCTTCACTATCCAAGTAAACAGGTCACCTAACCCAAATAGTGGTATCACCGGGGACATCATAGAATCATAATGTCACAGACTGTTCTGGGTTGGAAGGCATCTTAAAGCTCATCCAGTGGGCAGGGACACCTTCACTAGAGCAGCTTGCTCCAAGCCCCTGTGTCCAACCTGGCCTTGAGCACTGCCAGGGATGGG
>JAOEHX010023557.1:0-36315 GCA_025448015.1 Bolborhynchus lineola | reverse complement strand
GTAATGTATTTCTTCTGTGGCTGCTACAGGGGGAGAACAAGGAGGCTCTGCCTCTGCTGCAGCTAGCTACATCATTGCCCCAGGCGTCTCAATGGCCTTGGGGAAAAGGAGGTTTTGTCTTACTGCTGAATGCATGCAAACAGCAAAGGGAATTTCTGCTTCCCAGCGCCACCCCAGCTGATGGCTGGAAAGGAGGATGGGCTTCAAGATTAGTGATTAGCTTTGCTTGATATTTATACAGCACTTACTGCTGCAAATGATTATGTTGCCCAGGAGGAACATCTCTGGTATCTTAATCAACAAGATGTGATACAAGAACCCAGTGCTCTGGATATTTGGGCCCAATCCTGCAAATGGCAGCGTACTTACTGGGGAACCCTCAGCACTTCTCTGACAGCTGGTGTCAATGGCAGTTGGAAAAGGGACACCTCAGTAACCCAAGGGACCTCAATAGTTGCAGGATGGGCTGAATCATTGACTTAATGGCTACCTCTGTCTTCAGGCCCAAGGGAGTATTGAACAATTCAAACTACTGCAAGGAAAATCAAAACCTTCAGATGGAACAGAAGAAATTATTCATCTGCCTAGGAAAAAAGACAACCTTGAATGATTAACAACTGTGTGAGTGTTATTAATAATCACATGACTGAGCATAGTATCCAATACAATACATAATTCATGAGCTCACAGAAAAGAGTGATTCACCTCTCCTTGAGAAATAAGAAAGATGCCTGGTGATGCTAAGAATTCACCAGTCTGTCATTCTGAAAGAGAATGAAGAAATGTCTGTATTTGTATTCTACTAAAGCATCCCAAAATTCTTATAAAAAGGGGAAAGAAATACGATGTTTCAAATAATTATCAACCTCCTATGTAATCATCAGGAAATCATTTTCAAAAAAAATCTGAATTTACATAAGCAGCAAAAGAAATAATATAGTCAAAGCAATCCACAAATCAGGAAAGAAAAATTCATTATATTTTCATGAAATAAAGCTGATAGGTTTTGTTTTCCAAAAGAAGCTGAAAATGTTCAGTCTCTTGTCAGGAATGGCTGGCCAGTGCTGTGTTCCACTTATTAAATGGCAGCAAAGTTTTCAGGTAATTAGCTCTTTTCTCACCAGTTAACATCATAGGGGACAGGATTAAATATAGCGTGTTCTTTGGCTAAGGGAGAGAAATATTTCCCCTGCATGAAATGAAAATTTCCTAGGTATTTTTTCCCTAATGTTTGCTCTAATAAGCTTGTTTGTGTGAGGCTGTTCATGCATGTTACTATTATTTCACTGTAATAATGGAGACTTGGTTATAGCATTCACCCAATTTATTTTATAATGATAGCAGCTTAAATAACTGTTTTGTTATGAAACAGCAGATGAAAGTCCTTTATCAATATCATGCAGATGAGATACTTAGGTGCATGTAGGTAATGTTCACAGAGGAATTGTGTATGTGCTAAAGATCAGGTTCTCTTTCTTCTAATTTATAGTTAATGAGAGACATCAAACATAGGATGTTTGCCTGGCTAAGCACTGTTTGTCAAGAAAGGAAAGGTTACTAAATATGCACACGTGCTCTAGCCTATCTGTGTGAATACACAGGGGTCAAGACCATTGTCTTAACAAAAGAGCACATCTCTTGTGGAGAGCAAAGACCAGCTCTAGTATTGTTGTATTTCCTCCTGATAATGGTAATTACTTTGCTTTGTCCGGTTTGCACTGCTTTTTCTGAATTTAACTAAATGAAAGCATTCAGCCAGTAATGATAGCTGGCTTTCCTTTGGAACTCTGCCAGCAACCTATAATTAAAGTGTTTTCTTGAGAGAGGACCACTGTATAGCACCTATTGTGCATTATGTCCTTGGAACTTGACTGCAGTAATTGAAAAAAATCTCCAATTTATACCTTTTTCTGCAGTTAGTTACCTCATTGGACTGCCACAAGTAAAATTGTATAACTGTATTTCATAAGAATGTAAAAATGGACTTAATCAAATATCTTACAGTGAATTAAACTAACTAGAATGAAGGGACTGGTTCCAGAATAGAAGTGTTCACACCCAGAATTATCAGGAGTGCCTTCTGAGTTTTAAACACGCACCCAACATTAGTCTTTTAAGTTTTCTGGCATAGATAAGACCTAAAAGTTCAAGTCTTGTTTGTTGTGTAAGTTAATACTCCTGCACAAAAGGATTTCATAGTGGCTTCTTTCAGAGAGCTTTGAGAATCCATTGTATGTGTTCAGATGCATTTTATTTTTTAACTGAAAGCTTAACCAGAAGAAACCATTGTCCAAAGCCTGGGCCATCATGGTAAAGCTGGAAAGATTTCCGTGGCTGACAGTTGTTGTGTGCTGGTAGAGGTTAATGACCTCTATCTTCTGCAAAATGAGATCCACCTGGAAGTCAAGAGGCAACCAGCATTAAACATTATTATTTGTCCTTAGATAGAAGAGAAACAGTGCCTTCAGGTACATGGGTTATGGAAAAAGAAAAGTGTGAAGGTTGTGAATGAGAAAGTTGTGTTTTATATTAATCCCTGCCAGTCTTACTCTTGTTTTTTTTTTTTTATTTTGGATACGTGAAACAGTACTGTTTGTATAGTTGAAGGGTAAAAAGATTAGTTTACATTGCTTGTGCCAAAGAAATACCTGGGTTATTTATACCAGCAATCAAATTAAGATCCCTAAAACATTTTTAAGCAAGGTTTAAACATTCACCAAATTGCTGAGGTAAATTTTTGGCCTTTTGGTAAAAGGCCAAATATATACGTAGAATTTTGCTCCCCACTTGGAATACACAATTAGAGATGCAGCTGTAATTGCTGCTGAAGCAGAAAATGCTAGGTATTCATGACTTAGTTCTTGTCAGTGAATGCTAGGAAGTTTGATGTAGACTGTTTAAACCTGAAACATCTTTTATGTTTGTTTTATTTCTTACGTGAAGAAAGCAGCTAAAAGCAGATCTGTCAAGTTACAGGATGTAACTTGAGAGCTGTGTACTTTATTTTTGTGCTCTCTCAGCCAGACATCTATGGTAAAACAGGTTGAACGGCTCTCTTCTGGTGTCTTTCTGATCATCTTAATATCAAAGACACTTGGAGAAATGCAAAGTAAGACTACGCTTCAGGAGCTGGAAGGAAATAGAAATTACTTTTTCAATGGGTAGAAGTATTCAAAAGCTTTCCATGCCTTTTCTGAACTGGAGTTTTCAAAGAAGCACATTTTGATAAAATTTTTGGATGAAAATCTGGCTGAGTTTGAATTAACAAATTCCAGCTTTTAAAATGGAATTTTCATGTTGTTCCTTCCAGTGTTATTATTGAAATGAACCTCAGTATACTTGAGCTCAGTACATATGACCTACAGAAAGTTTATGTACTTTATTGTTTGCGAATTTCTTAAGATATACATGCAAACTCTCTGGTGTTTATTGTACTTGTCTTAATTTGCTTTAATTTCTTTATTGCGTTGCATTAACATTTGAAATGATGGTGGCCTGTGAATGATGTTAAACTCTGAGGATCTTCTATTCACATGGAAGCTGCTTTACGAATTGACTGTTTTCTTGAGTAAATCAGAATTTCAAGTGTCATTGTGTTGGAAAAGTCCATACGTATGATTTGCCAACATCCCATTTCTTTCCAGCAGCAATGCCAAATAATCATAAATGATAGCAAACTCTTCAATTTATTTCAAAAAAAAGAAAAAGTATCAGAGAAAATTAGTTTAAGAACTTTGAATTTAATATCTTCTGTATAATCCTCAGTAGGATGTTGTGCATTCTGGAATACAGGGTGATCTGAGGAATCACTAGGGCAAATAGTATGATTTTTTTGCCCAGAGGAAAAATAGATCCAGGAAACAAGAAACTTGGAAACAAAACTGGAGAAGAAAGGCATTTTGGATTTTGTATTTAAAAAAACCCAAACACAAAAAAGCCTTCAGCTGTTTATGCAACTCAAAGTACATTATGAACTTATTCCTTCCGTGTACCAAAACATACAGTAGATAGCTTCCATGACCAGCTAGAATCCTTGGATATGAGGCCTCTAAGATCAGCAAATTTAGTTTTAGAGCAGAAGCTTTTCCTTGAGATTCTGTCCTTTGCCAGTTACATATAATGTGAGATCAGTCTGTTCAATGCACCACAAGCAGATGAGCTCACTGTCTTAACTTCTAGGGCTCTATCCAAATTACACAGCACAATCAGGTCTGAAATAACTGTGCTCCTCAGAGACAGTGAGGGACTCCTGGCTGGCTCTCTAGACTTCCTCATGTATGGCCATTCATTTCCTTATCAAGGTAATTTCCTCTTTATTATTGCTGGTACAATGGGAGAGAAGACCAGAAATTTTCTCCCTCAACTGTAGATGAGTGCATTGAGTTTAAGGGATTTCTCCCACCATTTTGGAGAAAGGTGATGCCTTTCCCCTTGACTGAAATAATGCAGTGCAATGTGTGTCCTTGCACAGATACAGCACCTGAATCTGAAACTGGAGCTAGAGGAGACCTTAACTGAAATAATGCAGTGCAATGTGTGTCCTTGCATAGATACAGCACCTGAATCTGAAACTGGAGCTAGCAGAGACCTTAACTGAATATATTATTATAGTTTGCCCTTTTTTCCTAGCAAATATTCAGCAGTCTATAATCTCATCAGTTTCTTTCATACTAAATCATTATTCCGATTTAGTATTTTTGCCAGGGGCTTACAGATTTCTGTTATGTTTATCAATTTTAGACTTCTATATTATAGTAGTATAACTACAGCCCAGCCTTTTCAGACAGCCTTTGTGTGACCCTTTTCCCAGCTAATAACTGTATCTGGGCCCTTGGCTTATCCATTTTGCTTTCTGTGTTTGTTTTACAGTTAATTTTACTGATTTTTTTTCTATTGTCCACAATCAGATGCATTTCTGAATGCTTCAATAGATTTTGCCTTCATAAAAAAAGCCCAAATAATTTCCTGGCAATCAGACATCAGTACAAAGGTTTCTTTAACCCAGAGATATTAATGATGTATGAGTTTAAGTAAGCAAGTTTGGAAGTCCAAGATTCCCTCTGGAGACTACTATTTCAAAATTTTTCTACGTCCATATTACTGATCTAATGGAATTTGGAATTGAACTTTGGAAGTTCTTTATTTGTAGTATTCAAATGAAAGTGGTACATGAATGAGATAGATAACATTTGCAAAATGTAATTTTGATCCAGTTCCAAGGAGAACATCTTGTTGTGCTACAGATGTGCTTCAGTACTAATTGATTATTGCTTTAGCAGAAAAGCTATTTAGAAGAGTTCCAAGATACAAAACTGGCACTGCAACACAAATTGCATGGCATCAAGCTATACTGTTTTCGTTCATCTTGCTGAAATTAAATATGGCCAGAAGGAGTGATACAGCTTCAGTGAATCTTATGCTAATGCTTTCCCAGAAAATGTTTTCTTTTCTCCCTAAATTATTGATTGAGCTATTAGAGGTCTGAAATAAAACTTTAATTAGTTGTTAGAGGCTTCATAAAGTATGACCTGCTGGAGCATATGAATGGAGTTGAAAGAGAGCCATCTGACTACAAGAACTGCAGCCAGCAGAACAAGGCACTTACATGGGCAGAAACATAACATTTGTTGTTGATTTTTAGTGTTTTGGGCAAAGTCGTTTTTAGCAAAAAGTTGACTGATGGTTTTTAGTCTACTGCATTATGAAGTATAACAAAACACATAAAATACTGCCTTGAATAATGTGTGCTGTCATTTTGAACTGGTCATTTAACAAGAGAGTGTCCTTTTGTGTCCACAAGCTAAAATTCATCATTCTAAGGACATATATCATTCAAACAGTGCTGCTTATTGTCTGCTCCTGAGACTATTTTCAGATTCTCTTCCCTCTGTGTTCTGTAGCTTTTTGCTTGGGATAGATTGCAAAAGTGGACCGGAGTTTTGAAAGCAACAGAAGGAACTTATGTACCTCTGACTATAACCCACCCCTGTAATATATTTGAAATAGAAAAAAAGAAATCCTACTTTATGTGAATTCAGATGACAGTGAGGCACTATAATTCTACAGTCTGTTTTCTTAGCTCTGTGCTTAGACAGAAACATCTCTTTGCCTTATTTAAGTTTGTCATGGTTGCACTACGTGCACCTACCTCAGCCTGTAGCATTGCACTGGTGATTTCAGGATGAAAGACTGTACTTAATTATCAGTATAATTGTTTCAGGAAGAGAGATTTTCATCAGAAGGGAAAATAACAGTATTAGCAATTGTTATGATTTTATTGCAGGATTTACGAAGTCCAGGAAGGTTTATTAATGATTCTGAAGTCAGATATATTGTCAAACCCAAAATATCCACCACTACCTATTGTCACTGGGACTTAATCTTTCCTCTTGGAACACATGGATTCCAAAAAAAAAACACCAACCCTGGTTGAAAGCTAAAGTCCTGGTATAATAATAATAAACTGTATGATGTGCAACTAAAGACCTATGTGACACTTCAGCAAAGAGGGAGCTGCTTTCCTCCAGACAGGTAAAGGAAGACACAGATAAAAATAATGCAATGCTTACAGGCTTATGCTTTTCCTCCCAGTGAGGTTGAGGTTAGTTTACAAAACACAGGACACCAAAGATAGTTTACAAAATACAGGGCACCAAGGAACAAGTGGTTAAGAGGATAGAAAGCTGCCTAAAGTGAAACTTTGGGAGTAGTGAGAAGGGGAAAAAAAGACCTGTTGAATGAAACAAGATTCAAGGAAAGGAAGAACAGGAATCAGACCATGGTGGCACCAGAGCATTATGGAAAATACCATTTGCCACAGCAATAGGGCTGGCTGAATAGCAGGCTTTACAGTTCACAGATTTATATATATTTCTTTTCCTTTTTAATTTGGCTTACTTTCAAATTGGAACAAATCCATTTTTTTAAGAAAAATTTCTTCAGAAAAAAAAACAAATTCCAGGAAAATGTTTTGGAAACACTGACATACTGTGTTTCCAAAACCACACGTTTTCCCCTGACCCTACAGCTGCTAGATGAAACTGGCATTCATGGAACAGCTCTGTGGGAAGGCGAGGTCTGTGGCTTGACCTAGGGATTTCTGGTTTTGGGTCATCCACCTTGGGCAGGCAACAAATAATGGTTTTAAACTGAACTATGAAATGCTTTTGATTTTCTGTTAGAAATTATTTTTCTTTTTCATAGGTATTTTTCATATGTTTTTTAATAGCTATTTATAATTATATCTATTTTTCTGGAGAAGTTTGTCTAGAAGGAACTGAGAAATTGCTTGTAAAGGGTTTGTATGTGCTTCTTGACTTTTTCACATCCCTGCAAAGCAATTCTAAGCATAGTAACAGCTGAATTGTTTTTGCTATTCTGCTTTTCACAATCCAATTTAAAAGCAATCCAATCCATAGGTCATCAAACATTTGCAACCCAAAGACTAAAAAGCCTGAAGTAGATAGATGATATTCTGCAATCTGTTACACTCATATTTAGCGTGATTATTAGAGCTACCTGGGATTTGTCAATGTAGCTTGGAAAGATAATAGTTACATTTTTTTGTAATGTTCCTGGTATCCCAGTTTTTTGCAGTCTCTCTCTAAACACTTCCTTTTCAAAAACTTTGGCTTCCTCAAGGCACTCTATGATTATACTTTTAAGATCCAAGAATAGAAACAACAGCCCTTTTCTTTCTCTTTTTTTTGTGGCATAGCGACTAAGCAACACAGTTTGAATTTTTAAATGCTGAATGTCCAATGCTCACACTGCCATGATATACTTGTGCAGAAAAAAACCCCTCTGAAAAACAGCAACTTGCAAAACCATGGCTAGTTTATAATGACAAATGCAATCTGCTGGTGGATACCAGTATGCAGCAAAAATATGAATAGCTCATGTCAATTATTTGTATTGAATCATTCATTCAGTCTAACAGTGAAAGCAAAAAGAGTAAAAGATATGAAAGAATAGAGTGAAAAACACCGAAAATAGAGAAAATGCAGAAGGCCTAGGTTTTCATCTAGAGATTTATAAATATTGGCATGTATGTTTTTGATTAAAAGCTTTAGTGTGGTATGCTATCTGAAAAACTAATTGAATGTCTTTTAGTTTAGCTTGCAAAAATCTTATTGCACATAAATCTTGCAGTTCTCTAGCTGATCAGTTCTTTCACAGTATGGGCAGAGGGTTCATTTTGTGTTTTGAAGTCCAAATAGTTGAAATTAGTCAGAATTCAAAGAAGTTAAGCTGATATGAATCAATATATTTAGGAAAGTTTTTCCAGATTTGTTGCTGTTTTCTGTATAAATTAAGGTTCCTTTTCAGTATTTCAGTGGTTAGATTAGGAAACCAAAATGCATTATATACCAGCTTATCCAATGAATTAGCTGTAACATAAGCTCTTGTTAATGATTGAGATATGTTCCCCTTGGACAGTGCTGTATTTGCTGGCAGGAGAGGCTCAAATGCAAATGAAAGATGCTTCACAGCTATCTTTGAAATGGATTTAAGTGGTTTTTTTTTAATTAAAAAATGAAGAAATGAGATGAATTACAGATTACTAAATTTTGGAATCTGCAAAATACTTGAAGACACAACTGAGCCCACATCTAGGATATTTGTGTTTAGTTATTTATGAATGTCTTTTTGTTTAGGAGGAGAACTTATTTGAATAGAAATTTTCGTAGCTTTAAAACATTCCTGCAGATAAATTTCTGAGATGAATAAATACGTAATTGCACATAGGATTTTGCTTTCCCATTTTGAAATATGGGTGAACAGTCAGTATTTGTAAATGTCTTTTTTTTTCCATTTTTATTACTGTTTTTTTAATAATTCACTCTCACAGTTCAAGTAAGTTTAGCTCTCTGTTTCTTCGTTACAAGACCAGCCATGGCAGTCACAAGTTATTTTCTTAGATTTCTGGTTAGATAAATGTAAATCTTGTAATTCTGTTTATGATGAATATATTTTTAGGAAAAGAGCAGTACATTATCTTACGTGTTTTTGAATGCACCTAGTGAAAATTCACTTTACTTGAGGACTCATACTGAGAATTCATGAAAATTTTTGAAAGCAAAACCAGAAGAAATTAAAAATACATGTGACATAAGTTTTCTACAATGCCAAACAAAAGATTTTTTTACCTTTAGCAGTAAATCAGTAACATACTTGGGAGCAGAATTTTGGTGTTTTACCATCTTTATCCCAAGTTTAAATAAAATTTAAATTGATAGCTAATGCCAACTAACAACTATAATTATAATAACTTATATGTGTGTATTCAGGAGTTCTTCCTGTGTTTGTGGTTGTCTATATAAACATAAATATATACTAAGGAATCAAATATAAATTAGTTTTCAGGGTTTGTTTCTACTTCTAACTTGCCTTAATATTCACTTTAAAAAAGGTGATTCCTCTCTGTTTAGGAAACTCAGTACAGTTTTAAGGCCTACAAACTCTTCTGTAACTCACTTTATTCCATATTCTGAGTGACTTTGAACATTTTCAGCAGCTGGCCCTTTGCAATTTTTGCTTACAAAAATGTAAAACTGAACAGTTAATCTTGCATAAATATTTATAGATAATAAAACTGGCGTGTAATTTGATGCTTTTCTCAATTTAAAGAAAAACATTTGGTGAACTCTTGGTAATATTAATTGTGAATAACTTGGCAGTACTCTCATTTTTTAAGGTGTCAGTTTACAGTTGCATTGTAACATAATCTTATCCGAGCTCTGTACAATCTGTTCCAAGGCTAAGGAGATTAAGAATGGAAAAAAGGAAAAGAAAAATGTGTTTTCAATCCATAGCTAATATATACATTCAAGAGAGATTATTTTTAGTTTTAAATGCCATTGTTATATTTGGAAATACTTAGTTTAAAATGAAATCTTAGAGTGTAAGAGCATGTAAAGATATCTCATTACATTAAATATAAATCATGTTCATATTTTCAGTGGTTGCCTTTTCTATAGTTTTACTCATCTTGTTTTGAAGTCTCTTGGTAGTACTTACTGTAATTCTCTTGGTAGTACTTATTTGTAGTAAGCTGGATTTTTAAGTATGCATTCAGGGATTTTTAGTTGGGCTATTTCATCCTAATGTCCCCAAATACTGTGTAGTATAATAAAACCCAGTATGATTAGAAGATGATTGTAGAGGTTGTGCTGTACTGCAGTTTGGCATTAGTCTTACTGCTCTCTCCCTCAACAGAGATACATGGCCTGGGATGCAGTGATTAAACGAAGGGAAAGCCTTCAACTGAATGAGAATCACTTTTGTTACTGAAAGAGCACTTTGTTGCCACTAAAATCTGAGAAAAGGCAGAGCACATGGACATAGTGTGTATCTTTAACTGCATTTACTGGTTGTAAGTGCTGGTTGAAATTCTGGGATAATTAATAGATAGAACACCTCTTAGTTTTTTGGCTGTTTTCTTAGGTTTAGTTTTCACGATGTCTTGTCTAGGTGCTTACACATTTTCAAATATTTGATTTTCCTTTGAATGTAGTCTTAACTCAGAATTCTTTTTGGTTTTTGAATACAGCTGTGAAACTTTAAAATACTAGCCCTTGTGCATCTATAACACACTGTGTTAAAACAAACGCTGAGCCCTAACCTTCCTCCCCTCAGGGCTCCTACCAAGCCTTCAGATTGCTAGCAGCTGATAAATCCAGTTTCTAGGTTACCAATGAAACAGATGGTAACACACAGGGAAAAAAAAAATTAAACAAGAAGAGAAAAACATGTTTTTTCTGCACTTATTTAATTATGTTTTCATGTTGTTCATTAGGTAACGTAACTTGTGCTAAAACCATATTTAATTCCAGGAAAAAGAAGCTGGTTTTCAAAATCTGACTTAAATACCTGTAAGAATTTTGAGCTGTAGGTTCCCAACTGTTAAAACAAGCTGTCATGCAATATAACAATATTTAATACATGCAACCGTGTAATTATGCATAATAACTAGTGATCATTGTGTATACTGATAGTAAGGATAAGGGGGGGGGGAAATTGGTTTGTATTTAGCTGGTCCTCTGCACCTGTGGAAAGCAGACAACTCTTCTCACTGTGGAGGAAGCAAGATAATGACAGTATGATATTAAAGGCAAACATTAATTCTTTGGAATAAAATACTGGGAAGAAGTATGTCAATTAAGGTTTGTTATGGTCAACAGCAAAATTATGTTGTATGTCAGCTTAAAGACAAAAGACTAGTGTAATGAAATCCTTAATTCTCAGTTTACCATATAGCTGCTACATCCATTATTACTACTTTGGAGAAGATTTATATTGGCTGTTTAAGCTTCTGTTTGTGACAAACTCTCTGTGCATATTAAAATCTACTTGGTTTCTGAACTAAACAATGAAATCGTCAGCCTGTGTGACCTTATATTTTAGACTAAAAGAAAAACAAGCTGTTGTGAAAACATAATTGTACTAATACTGGGACTTTCAGCAGTTATTAGCTCAGGCGTAGTCCTGCGTTAATGTAGCTAAATGGCTTTTAGACATGAGGTGGCTTGCATCCAGCCAGTTTGGAGTGTGGGTGGGGCTGGCCCACGGCTTTCTACATCCAACAGTATAAGCACACACTAAGCTGACGGTTATTTGTAAAAAGCAACTTAATGTGTTTGGGAAAGATTGTATTCTGCTGAAATATTTGTCCTAGCATAGCGATGTGGATACCTGCCGTCTGGGGCTGATGAAAGACTGCTCTGGTAAAGACTGCTCCCAGAGATAAAAACGTTGTTTTCAGAGAAGGAAGCACCCCATACTGTCATAGCTGTCAAGAAACCAGTATGCGTTACCAATGATCTCTCCATGACTTTCCCTAGTAAAGGTCTTTGTAAAAAGACTTGTTGGAAACTATTCTCTCACTAACAAGATTTATATGATACTTGAAGTTTATTATGTCATATCCTTTGTACACTGAGCCTTGGACCAGGACCTCCAGTAGAGATGATTTGACAGCACTGGTGGGCAGGTTCCCTGTGGCATCTCAGAGACTACTTTTGTTGGTTTCGCAAGGACACGACTCGCATGTTGATGTTAAAGTATCGTAGCTGCAAATATGAGAAGGAGAAAACCAGCCCTCAATCCACATAGCTAGACTTCAGTTGGTCATGATGGCTAATCTTTCCTTTTTGAGGGAAACAGCTCACTGAGACTTGTTAACAAATTAACTACACTTCAGTAGTTAGCTTGGCTTCCTTATGTACCAAAGTTTCAAGAAAGGAAAACAGAGCCTGCACTGTAACACACTGGCAATGGATAGTGCTGGCAAGCTTTTGTAGTGGTTGGTATCAGCACTGTCACCTAATTGTCACACTAGCTATGTGAGGTCTTTCATTTCAGCATAGTGTAGATAAGAAGCCAATGAACTTAAATGCCCAGGTTAAATAAACTCTTTGAAAGTAAGGTCAGATAAAACTTATTCAAGACAAATACTGATATTGGAAGGTTAGATTGGAGCAGAGGGTCTTACTGTAATTACTGTTTAACACTTAGTCTGCTGAACGTATATCAACAGGTACACCGATAAGATAATTGCTTGTTTGTTGTTCAGCTTTTAGAACATTCCTGCAAACCCAGACTACTCCCACTGCAGCCGACTACATTGTGTTGGATTTAAATCAGTAACTACGTGCAGAACCTCAACAATGAAATCCTAAATCATTGTCATATTCTGGATTGTTGTGATAGGTGCAGGGACACAGTACAAGAATGCTTCTATTCACCAGCCCATCTGCTTCTAATAAAGAATATATTAATGATAATTAAATACATTAGAATCAAGCGGGAGAACACAATTCATGTTCATATCATCTTAGAAGAACATTACTACAAACTTAGCTTTAATGGGCAATAATCATATTCACAAACTGACAATTCCAATCAGCATTATAAAACTATACAATTAAATCATCAGTGTAATTAAGAGCAAAGCTTTCTGATAGCCCACATTACAAACAAATGACTGTAAATTTGAATAATGTGCTCATCATGAAATTGGCTGTTAATCAAATCATAATCAGCGTTATAGCCAATCATAAAAGAAATGGATGATCTGGCTTCAGAACAAAATGCTGCCCTTCAGCTCATATACACTCCAGATTATATGCATATGTGCATGTCATATCTTGGAGCCCTTGTTTCCTGAGCCTCTGATTTCCTCTGTCTACCATTTTTTTGTGTGCAGTTGAGGGAATACATGTCAGAGCTGGGTAAATGAAAATGAGAAAATAGTCACTCAGTCATTCTAAATCCAACAGAATGAAGAAAACATGCAGTACAAATGAAGGCTATTGATATGGCTTATTTCTTTCCCTTCAGGAAAGCTATTTTCAACTGTTAAGATTTCCATTAACATAAACAGAGTTACTGGTGACATCAGTTTCAAGCTTACTGTTTACAGAATATTTTCACAATAGGGTTGAGAAACGTGTCAGCGATGACTTCTAAGGCTGTATTGCTCCTAAAAGGAATTTGAACATGCCTACTTTTTCCCTTTTCCTTTGTGGTGAGTTGTGTTAGTTTCTTGATCTGACTGGAAGCTGATCTTTCTGGCATATGCTTTCATTGGGAGAAATCAGCTGAGCTGGTTCACCTCAGCACCACCACAGCCTGGACAAAGCAACAGGTCAGGGAGGCAAGATGGGGAAAGAGGTTTAGAGCAGCTTAAGTAAACTTCAAAACTCATTTTGAGGGTGGGCATTTTGATGATTCCTGACTTGCACCAAAGCCTCAGAAAGCAGCTGGAGTGATTTAATGGAGTGCAGCAAGCTTTGAATGGAGATAAACACTAGGTAGTTTCTTTGAGAACTTTCAGTTGCTTATATAAAAGAAGATTGTAAGGCTTGCAACTACAAATGCTATTTTATTACAAATTACAATTTTATGACAATATATTTCTGATATCATAATTATAATGATGACAGATTTTGACTGCTTGTTTGTAACTTACAACCTAAAGAATAGTTAACAATCTGGAAACTGATTATCTTAATTTCAAACTGTGAATTAGTGCTTCAGGGTATTTATCTGTAGTATTATTGTTATACCTGTGATAACAGAAATAGATAAATGATATTAATTCTGAAGAACAAAGCTATGTCTGTTAGATTGACTTGGTACAGCTGAAAAGAATTTTTTTTTTACTCATGTAAAACTTTCTTCCAAATCTGAAATTGAAGCAAAATTTTTCAAGCTGAATATAGTTGGAGAATAATTGTTCTGCTTAAAACTATTTTGAGGGTAGATATGAAGATGATGGTGCCAGGTCCTTCTTGGTAGGGCAGGTTGTGTAGCAAGGGCAATGGCCACATATGTAAATGACATTATGAAAAACATTTTCACTAGATGCCATTCTGAACAAGTTTATCAGATAAGTTATGGAATCTCCATCTCAGGAAGTATTTGTTGTCTGGCTAGACGAAGTCTTGGCCTATCTGACCAAAAGCTGGCTGTAGTTACTTCCACTTGGAGCAGGAAGTACTAGATAATCTTTAGAGTCCCTGCTCACCAACATAGTTCTCTGTATCTCAGCTTTAAAGGCTGATGCTTCCATTTCAGACTTAAAGAAATTGTGTGCTGCAAAGCTTTGTCTGTTTGTTATCCAGTATGGTGAGCAAGTAAAACATACCACTTGCACAGTGTTTCCTGTATTGAGAAGGCTAAGCTTGTGCCTGCTACCATCAGTATCATGTCACATCAAAAGCCTCTTCCAATGGTTTGATTTTTGACTGCTCTCTTTTTTTGGGCCTCATATCAGTCAGACTGCTGTAAATGGATATGAAACTCCAGTAGTTTCCTGTATTGGTTTATTCAGTTGCTTCTGGTTTATACTCTTATAAATGATAACTGTAGAGATTTGTCCTGAGTTGATGAGAATTCAGTGGATATAAAATCAGTATTATGTGTCATCATTAATGATTCCAGGGCTCCGTAGATTTTATGATTGTGCTTTCTATTACTCAGGCTTGAAATGTTACTGTGAGGTTAAAATACAAGATTTTTGCTTTTTGAATTCTTGGTAGGTGATAATATTTACAAATGTTGGTAGAAATTCTTCCTTGCGTAAACAATAGATTAATTTCTTTCAGCTTTTGTGAGCCAATACGTATTTCAAACTCTTGTTTGAAAGAAAGGAAATAAATCCCACCTGTGCTCCATCTCTCCTGCATACCTTGTTCTAAATAATTCATTTTTTTAGAGACTGTATGTGATATATATCAAACATACTGTATGTGGAGTTCAACAGACAATAATTATAAACAACAGGGTTATACGCTATGACAAGACAAGGATGTAACTCGTGGGAGAAGAGAGAAGTATATTCTGATGATCTATCTTTTCCACAAACATTTTTTTTTATATTCAATATAATTGCACAAAGCAATGATCTTTTTTCTTCCTAGTTGTGTAATTTCAAGGCAATAAAAAGAAGCATAATAAGAACATATGGAACATGGACTTTGAAAAAGAAACAGTTGGCAAAACTGTGTTTCAGATTGCTGTCAGAATATCAGCCTTTCGGCAAGCTTGGAGTAGAACAGATGGGAAAAGTCAAAACTGGTAATAGTTTTCCATGCTTAACACAGGAGAGCAAGTTAACAGTCTAATTCATCCTTGGCATAAGATAATTGCCTTTTCATTTTTTTCTTGTAGCGGTATTTGTGGCCAGGGTGTTTTTGTTCTCTCTGTTTCTATACGAAGGCTAGAGAATCACTGCAGATTACACATATGTGCTCAGATTTATGCACTAAACTAGGAAGAGTGAGGTAGGACATGCGATCGGTTTGTCAGTGGAGCACTAGACACCATTTCATCCACACTGCATGAAATGAAAGCAGTATGATGAATGGGAATGATGATGAATGGCTGTACCTTGCTCCAGGACCTGTTTCCACAGGGTGCCTGGCTTTGACAGGCTTCATTTTACCACCTTGGATAATCCTTTTGACTTCAGAAGCTTTTTTTCTTTGGACTTCAGTGGGACCATGGATAGACTGAAAGCTACGCTTGCAAATGCTTCAGGTCCTTGGGGCTTGTGCATCACTGGAATGATGATGCATCTCTGTATTGAAGTGACTTTACAGTTCTCAGTACTTTATAAAATACAACTTGAATATATTTAACCTTAAAAATAATAACACAGTTGCTACTTGCTAGGATATAACAAGTGTATCTTACCATGGCAGATACAGAAGTAGGTTCTTGGTCCCTGGAGTAGGGCAGAATCAGTTTTCTACACACATTTAAATGCTAAAAAAAAAGCCAGACAAAAAGGCTCATCTGCAGTAGCTACCAAATTTTCATCTGAATAAGAGGTAATAGACTGGTTGGCATATATCAGTTGTTCTGAAAAAACAGCTATGGAAATATTACTCAGGTGAACTGTGCATCTTAAAGAATTGCAAGTCTTTAGCTACAAGCATCTTCTGTTGAGCCTTTTATTTTTTTCCCCACAGAATACTGGAGTCTTGTTATGCAGCTGCAGAGATAGATACATGCAGGCCAATAGAGCTAAAGCTGTTGAGCTTTAATTGAAACTAATAACGAATCTTATGCTATCAGCTTAGTTAATTTTAAATCACCTGATTATAACAACTATAAGGACAATGTATACTTCAAGCCTGAATTTTGAAGTGGTAGAAAGACTGAGTATTCAGGAACAGTTCGGATGAGAAATTGCAAATACTTAAATAACATAGTTTGATATTTAGTGTCTCAGAACAGAAATAACATTTCAACTAATGCACTGTTTCACATCTACATGATGTTCCACATCAAACCCTTCTGGTTTGTTTCCTTCTACCATGGTGTCTCAGATGATGTTTTCAGGCTTACATGGGCAGAAATGATTTTTAGAAGACAGAGGGATAGAGGGAAATATGTTGATATATTTTTTACTTTTCTCTTGGCGAAGAGAATTGTTGAATTATCTTATTAACTGATATTTTTTTCTGAGCCAGAGAGCTTTAATTTTAATTTCTACACCTGTATGAGAGTTCATAGAATGCCATATCTATAAAATTCCATCCATAAAGCTGGAAGGTAATTGATAAGAATTTCTTGTCATTCTTCGTGGCGTTATTCTCTGTCTTCCTGTGATAACTCTGAAGATAGTGAGATGTGGCACAACTTCTGATCATTTCCCATTGGATGGCCTTATAAAGCAGCACAAGCTCAGTTTACTGTGTAGGTTTAACGATCAAGATACTAGTTTGAACTAGTAAATAATAGGACAGCTCAATATATAACATTTTCTGCACTCCTTCTGCTTACATACTTTCCTCAAATGTCTGTGGAATCCGTAGGCATCCTGTGGTTGCTATGAATGTTGTGGTGAAACCACAGTATGAATATTGTGGAAAAATAAAAGAATATCCTCTTACTTCTCTACCTTGCCATGTTGGTGCCTCATATAGCTTTTCAAATTTTCCTATTAGAGTTATGCTATATGGACAATTATGAAGTACTTTCTAGTAAACAGTAGGACTAGGCAAAAAGTGCTTTATTTTACTCTATACATCTTTAGAGTAATTGCTACTAGACAGGCTGAACATTCAGAAATGCCATTTAGCAGGTAAATATCAACAGATTTTTATGAGAAATCTGTGATTTTGCAAACATGAATAGTTGTAAGGTCATCTCAAAGAAATAAGGCCACGTGGCAATGTGCAAACTGAAGAAGGAAACTCAGAAGCTGATAGCTTTGTGAAACAAGTAAGAACATATTACAGCATGCTCTTAGGGAGGGTTCACACTTTATCTGAGCTTGACCTTGAAAGCAAAGTGATTCAAACTGTTCCAGCCGTTCTAAAAGACATAAAAGGAAAACACACATCAGTAAGAACCAAAATATACTTCAGTAACTAAGTTTCTAACGCTGCATTTATTTAATATTTTACATTATGCCTGGTTCTTTTGGGAACATGTTACTCAGTTTAGTTTTCCATTCCTATGTAGACTTTTTTTTTTTGCTAATTATTTAACTGAGAAGCTCTTACAAAGCACATGAGCAAAGATTTGCTAAACAGTCCCAGGAAAAATAATTCTCAAAATATTTCAGTGCCCAAAGTGTTGCTGCTGAAATGAATGCAGGAACAAATGGAATTCTCTGATCTAATACATCAAAGTCAGACTGGAGGTGTGCAAAAAAAATTCTAAATACTCTGCACGGCTGCTTAAATTATAGGAATTGTTTTTCCTGATTTTGCTTTGGAGTTTGAAGATAAAAATACCTTCAATTCATGCTGGAAGGAACTAGAATATCAGTTCTGCACAAACTGTGGTTTATGCACTTATACCTTCCTATGATATTTCCGACTCTTGCCTTTTAGCTTGGTTTCTTTGTAGAACAAACTGAAATGAACAGATCTCAAAGGAAGTGAAATATTAACAGGAAAAACAGATCTGTGCCAGATCTAGTCAAACTGCAAAGCTGGATCAAGCTATGATCCTGAATGGTCAGCTGAGGCCAGGCATTGGAATTAGGAGCTTTCTCTCTCACTCAGCTGTCAAGCAGTTCAGAGTAGCTGCTTGATTTTGATCTATTTGAGACAAAAGAGCTGATGGAAAAAGTCTTAGTGAGGCTGGAGGGAGACTCTGTAATGAGAGCAAGTGGGAGAATCAATTAGCTGCCAGGGTGGGACCAGAGACTGAAACAGTTTAGGGAAAAGAGACACAGTGATGGGCTCTCCTGGTCTCCACAACATGGTGTGCAGAGGGTGTTAGACTACTTGACTTGATCAAGTAATTAAAAATCTATCCGAATACCTATTAAAAAGATTAATCTAATTCTCAACTTTCTAGTTGTTTGCTCAGTGCCACAGCTTTATTTTGCCTTTAACTTACTTTCTTTGTGTGTCTGATTTGAAGTTTTCTTCAGTAAATGTAAAGGTTATTAAAAATTGGTTTTAATTCGAATTACAGTGGAGCTGGGTTGAGGGTCCAGTTTCAATTCAAGGGGAGTAAAAGATAGTAAACAGACCTAGTATAAATACACATTTTAGTAGAGCTGCTTTCCTGGTAAGGATTATTTCACACATTACCATTCCCCTGAACTTTTCAAAATAACATATACAGAGAAACCACACAGTAAGGGAAATTTGCCCTTAAAAATAAGCAAAAAATCTTTCCTCAGCAGGCTTGCAAAAATGGTATTTAAAACCCTTACTTCTTTCCCACTCTTTTAAAGCCTGAAACACCGGGCACAGATCTGTTTCTGATCATTTATGAGCTAATTACTGCACTTTGTACTGAAATAGCTCTCTGGGATTAAAATTTCTGTTTGCAGCTGTGGAAAGAGAATTTCAGAATATTAATGAAGCACAGATTTTTGTTACCTTGAGTGTTTTTATTCAGTTTTTTTGTGTTTTGTCCATTTCCAGTATAAAAGACAAGAAAATAGAGAACAGCAAAACCTGAGAACTGTTAATTGATTGTTTCCTAAACTTTAATAACAGAGGAGAAAGATAATAAATGATTTATATTATTGTACATTATCATAGAATCATAGAATAGTTAGGGTTGGAAGGACCTTAAGATCATCTAGTTCCAAACTCCCCTGCCATGGGCAGGGACACCTCCCACTAAACCATATCACACAAGGCTCTGTCCAACCTGGCCTTGAACACTGCCAGGGATAGAGCATGTATGAGTTCACCACTTTAATGTCATTGGAATAATAGGAAGATAAAAGTGAGCAGCAGAAAGGACAAAAGCTCTGCAATGTTGAGACCAACTTTTCATAAGGGATACTGTGTCCTTTTTAAGATTACAAGATCAGTCTGATTAAGATAATTATTTTGAAAGATATGTAAATAATAGAAGTAATTTCTTTTTTCTTGCAAAGTGTTTACTGGGGCCGCACTACTACCTCAGATCTCTGGATGTTGTATTTTTCCTTGGTATATATGCATGAGCAGACAATATGGCTGGGGCTTTAGGCTTCTGGTCCAAGACTCAGCAACCATCCACATGCAGAGGGACCGTCTGCCTTCTACTGGCGATGCTGCTGCTGCTGAGACAGTTTGATTAAACCTGTAGGAAATGGCTAAGCTACCTCGCAGGAAGATGCAGACCACTGAAATCTACCATTTCCTCTGAACATTCTTTCTGTGGTAGAAGACGTTCTTCCTCTCAGCACCACAACTCCTTCCAGTGGGGTTTGACTTACAACTGATCAATGGTCCGCAGATAATTATGTGCGCAGTCTGACCAGACTCTTCTCCAAGGTGCTCCTTACATCCATGCAGGAGCAGCCCTGTGCAGGCAATCCTGACACTGGCAAAGCATTTTCCTGGGTCCTGCTCAGATTGGGCAGAGCAGGCTGTGTGCTGGCTGATCTTGACGTGCCACGTGCTGCAGACAACCCTGTAGTTCCCACAACATTTTTCTCTCAAAAGTGGAAAGAAGTTGCCGCTATACTGCTTTTACTTCTGGCACTGGACTCGAAAGAAAGCTTTCTGAAAACATACTTTCCAAAGTACAAAAAGGAAAAAGAGCATTATTTCAATTTTGTGACTCACAGTGCGATTGGGGTGAGTCTTAAATTGTCAAAACTCAGGCTGACAGAAATAGTTCTACATTTGTTGAAATGGAGGGAGCTGTGAAACATTTCTTGTATAAATAAATATTTGGAAGGTCATCATTTTTTCTCTGCAATGTTTTCCTAAAAGGAAAAGGACGAAATATTTTTAGTGGTGTTAACTATTAGAGTTTTGATGGGGAATCAGCATTTCCTCTAGGAAGAGGCTTCCATAAGGTGCAGTGATTTGCTTCCTCAGATGCATATAACTTGTCTGGATTGATTTTGGCTTTTGGTACTGACAGAAATGAGCTGGTCAGAGCCAGCATTATGTAATGGAATGCAATAGAACACCACAACTAGTCCAGCAGAAGTGTTTTGAGCAGCTGGACCACATGTCTTCAGAAAACTTCCCCATTGTGCAGCAGCAGCATGTTACACATCAAAAGGTACAAAATAGAGGCCTTGTCCATGCATGCAGTGATTAGAAAAATCACAGAAACAGTTTGACCATAGCACTCTGATTAAACATGAATTAAGCAAAGTGGTTTAAAAACTGCCTTGGAATGCCATTTTTCCAGAGTAAAGCACTTTCTGCATGCATTTAACTTTATCATGAATGCTCCCATTGATTCCAATGGGACTGCTCTCAGTAATAAATTACACTTGCAAAAGTTTGCAAGATTAGCCCTTTCCCAGTGGAATTATTTTGAATATATATTGGCTCAATAAGGACAGGAGTAAGGCTAATTTATCTTAGAAGTATTCCTCAGAGAAGGTGACATATAAAAGTGGATTTCTGAACATGGAGTTCAGACACTCTAAACTTCAGTCTATATTTGGAATAGGTGTGCTCCACAGTGTGCTTTAAAGACTACATGCATGTATTAATCCAATTTTTTGACTTGGAGAGCAGCTCTTCAAACAGCTGTATTGGCACAACACTGATGTGCTGTGGTGGGAACTCCTTAAGGTCAAAATGCAGCCACAGCTTCCTTCTCCATTATAGAATTATTGCTTCAGTCGTACCATGCCCCAGGGTGAAACTATAACCTTTAGCGAAAAGCCTCAAATCTCTGGAATATGAGAGAGTTAGATTGTTAGGATTGTAATGTCTAAACACCCACTGACAGGATTATACCAAGTTGAAATCAAAAGAAGAAGCATTTCTGCATTTTGATGGACGCAAGACTTTTTGTGAAAGGAAATTAGCAGAATATACAATGCCAAAAGAAAAAGTAAATTGTTCTGGGGCAATCTGCTTAATATCTGAAACCAGAGCAGGCAATCAGGTAATAACTTATCACCTACAATTTTCAGATATAAAGAAGTGGAAGAGAAAAATCAGAATGAGAAATGTAACATGAGCCAGCAGTGTTCACTTGCAGCCCAGAAAGCCAACCGTATCCTGGACTGCATCAAAAGGAGCATGACCAGCAGGTTGAAGGAGGTGATCCTGCCCCTCTACTCTGCTCTCATGAGACCTCACTTGGAGTCTTGTGTGCAGTTCTGGTGTCCTTAACATAAAAATGACATGGAAGTGTTGGAAGCAGTCCAGAGGAGCCCAAGAGGATGATCATGGGACTGGAGCACCTCCCGTATGAAGATAGGATGAGAAAATTGGGGCTTTTCAGCCTGGAGAAGAAAAGGGTGCATGGAGACCTCATAGCAGCCTTCCAGTGTCTGAAGGGGAGCTATAGGGATGCTGGGGAGGTACTCTTCATTAGGGACCATGGTGATAGGACAAGGGGTAATGGGTTAAAACTTCAACAGGGGAAGTTTATATTGGATATAAGGAGAAAGTTCTTTACTGTAGGGGTTGTGAGGCGCTGGAATGGGTTGCCCAGGGAAGTTGTGAATGCTCCATCGCTGGTGGTGTTCAAGGCTGAGTTGGACAGAGCCTTGGGTGACACAGTTTTGTGTGAGATGTCACAGCTCAATGCAGGGGATTTGAAACTAGATGATCTTCAGGTCCTTTCCAACCCTAACTGTTCTATGATTCTACAATTCTAAAAAATGAACGTGATTTCAGCTGTTTTATGGAACACTAAATGGAATGAAACAAAATGAACCAGTAGAAGAAAACAAGTTCATGTATACTCTGCAACTGACCTTGAAGAAGTAAAGAAAAACAAAAGTGACATTGCAGTAATTAAAAATATGTAGTATCATGTTTCCCCATAAAGCAGTGTTGTCAGAGCCAGTGAAAGTCTGTTACAGAGATCAGTAACAATTTGTGACTTTTGAGGAACAAAGAGTACTTTAAAATAATCAGTAGCCACTGATAAAAATCAGGTAAGGGAATACTTGGAAATTAGTACATGTTTTCTTTCCCTGCAGACAGAGAGGCGGAATTTCTCTGCTGTCAATTTGGTTGATATAACTGTGGAGAGGGAGTTGATGCTTAGTTTGCTTAGCAGTTGTTTGTTAAGAATATCTAATAGTACTCTGTGACAGACCTAGCTCTGCTGTGGTAGTTGCAGTCCTTCCCAAAAAGCTGACATTTGCACAATAATAAGCAACTATAAACAATGAAGAACTATTGTATGGCAGGAGCCTAAAGAACATTTATTGGTTTGTTCTTCCCTGGAGTCTCTTGCTGCTTTTGTGCTTGTGACTTTCCCAAGTACAGCATTTAGCACTTGCTCCAAAGAAACTGTTTTAAGACAGCAACTGCTTAAAAGCCATTGTGCTGCTATTTTAAGAAATTGTAATTTAGAAGTATTATTAAGCTGATGTTTACAGTAGTCAGCTTACGCTTGGTTCTGTCTTTATTTTGCTGTTAGGAAGTGCTTGGAATCACAACAGAAAATTAGGCAAAAAGGACAGCCTGAGTAGATTTCTGAATGGGCATTTTTTCCCTCTGTTAACCTAAACTTAAAAATCGTAAGCTGCCATCTAAAATTAATCAAATCCTAAAATATATGTTAATATAAAGAATACCCATTAAAATAAAGGAAAACAAATAGCAAAAAAATATTTTTGACTATGTGTAACAAATCTAGCATGGAGGAATGAACGATCATGCTCTCACACACACTCTCACTCTCACACATACTCGTTTGCATTTTAAATGAATGTGGAAGCCTTTCATTGGTGAAATGGGAGAGCCAGTTGTTTCCAATCGCATGCACAAGTGAAAGCATGGGTGTAACTAATTATACAGTCATTTGTGTCTCATATGGAAAAAGGATTAACTCTCCCTGTGCTGCTGTTTTCCTCTCCTAATGCAGAATAGGGTCGATTAACATTTTAAGTCTTCAGATATGCCATCAAAGACTCTTAAAACAGAAATGTGAAAGAAAAGGCCTGTGAATGGTACTTCTTTTCATTTTGGTTACACAATGAATAGATTTCTTTGTTTTAAACTGAAACTAGCTGCTGGATTAGATTGGTGTAGACACAAAAATACAGTATTTTAGATGCTTTGTAAATATAAAAACATTTATGTATATTTGTAGAATCATAAACTCCATCTTGGAAATATTTTACTTTTAGATTGTTGTATATGGTTTCCTTAACAATTTATAAACATTACAAATAAAAATCATAGCTTTCCTTTCTTCTTTCAACCTGTCTTCAGTTTTGGAATGAGTCAAAATTGTCCTTTCATTGTGTGGGTTGGGGTTTTTTTCTTTCCATATTTAGTAAGGTTTTACTTAATATGCAGTTCTAAGATGTATTTGCTTCACTATGTCTTCGTTTCTTTATATCTTGTAGTAATATATATATAAGTAACTTATAAGGTAATTATTCTATACAGGTCATTAATATAGGGTGAAGATTTTATCTGAAATTATTTTATTTAAATCAGAGCATTTCAGTTTGTTTGTGTGGTCATGATTAACAAACGCACACTAATATTCTGTGGTGCATGCTTCTTCACATTTAAATAAATAGGCTGGAATCTCCTTTAGAGTCAAATGTTGTATTTGCCAAAATGTAATATTTTGTTAGAGAATTGTGCAAGAAAAACAAAGAAAATTAGAGGCCAGTTAACACAGGTTATATTTATTGATTACATTTAGCATCTCTATGAGCTTGAGAAAGTAGATATAAACTGAAAATGAATTTGAATGTGTTTTCTCATGTAAGTCACTGGGCTGCAGGGTATCAACAGCGTATCTCATCAAGTCTCTCCCTTGGTACTTGTCCATTTTGCGCACAATATGTTAACGTTCATTAAAGCAGACAGTGTGAGATTTGAATGACGCTTTAGCCTGTGGGTTAAAACACCTGGGTTCCACCCCCTGGTCTGGAGAACTTTTAATAATTTATGTAGAGGGAACAGCCTCAAAAGGAAATACTGAGGAAGTGCAGTGAAGGGGCTTTGCGGCTTCTAGTTCCAGAGTAAACAGGCATCTTTGTATGGACATTTTGTATGTCAGCTGTACGCACTTCTTGCTCCTGAAATTCAGGTCTCTTGAGCTGTAGATTTCCAGAAATTCATATACAGTTACTGATGGTCTTCAAAGTTGATCTAAGAGAAGGAAAGAGGTTATGCTACTTATGTACTTAGCCTCAGTCTGATAAATACACTCTCTCTTGTTTTTCTTATAGTGAATAGAAGAACAGTAAGAGATACTTCTCTGTAGGGTGATGTGATTGTGAATCTAAAGCAGATGCTCTGATATTTCCATTTGGAACTGTCTGTCTTTATTAAATATCAGACTGGTTCTCGAGAGTCTCTGCCTCAAGTTAGGCAGTATGACTACTCCTGCAACTGTAGTAATTAGCTTCTCCAAAACAGAGCCCTAATGTGGGAAGGAGTTGCATATTTAGGTCCCTATGAACTGAGCAGAAAAAATGTCCAGTGGGCACATACAGTACTTATATAATGCTTCTAGGCTTTTGAAAGATCTTTTTTCCCCCCTAGCCTTAAAGAAATCTTTGACTTCTTTGTGCACGAGCATACTTATTAAAAAAAAAAAAAAAAGGGAAAAAAAAAAAAAAAAAAAGGAAAAAAGAAAAAAGAAAAGAAAAAATAAAAAAGAGAAAACAAGGAAAGAGAAAGCGAGGTAGCCTCCTACTTTCCTGAGTGCCTGTTCTAGAAATGCACACGGGCTGTTTGCCAATAGATTTGACTTCTCAGTTGCAGTTAAACATTTCTGAGGCTTTTACTTCAATAGTTTTTGTTGAACCAGCTTTTGTGACTGAACCTGTCAGAGAAATCATGAGCATAAGGCTGAAGAGAAGACCAGAAGAAATATGGAGAGAACAGGGATACTTACAGTGAATACATTTCTCTAAAGTTACTTTTGTAGTATTTACTGAGGCTTTCCTTTTTAACAGCTTCTCTGCTACAATGAACTACGATAAACTCTTGCTATCATAGGTACAAAACATACTTGGGGGAGTACAGGAAGACAGGGATTGTACGATTAGCATTGCTTTCCATATCCATTCTCCATGATGAATCCAGCAGCTCTCAAATGGGAATTGCTTTGGCTTTGCCGAAAAATGTTTCCACGGAGCAAGACTTGGAAAACACTGCTATCTTGTGGCTGAAGGGCGAGCAACAACTGGAAAAGACAAAAGGGTTTTTACTTCCTCATCTGCCTATTAGATCTGGCTTTGCATCCATACTAGTAAAAATATATTGTATAAAACCTGTAATCTTGAAAAAAATAGATTATTTGACTATTTGTGAGACTTCAGACCTGGGAGGACTGAAGGATACCTCCACATAAACTGAGTTTTCCTCTGGCTATGACTTTTATGTTACACTCCTAAATTCATAAAACCACTGTCAGGATTCTAATTCTAGAGTCTGCATGCCCATTTGGTTCAATACAGTTTGAGCTTGCTGAGTCAACAGAAACAATGCCACTGGTGCTTGTTACCTGGAATTTTCTGAGAATGCTTGTGAATGCTATTTCATTGAAGGTTTTAGCAAAGACTGATACATGGTATAAGTTTTTAGAAGTTCTTAACACTTTATTTTAGGAAGTTCAGGCATTTGGTTTCTGATTTCCAGTGCTATGGGATCAGACTGTCTTAGGCAACAACTTCTATTTATCTTATGCATACTGTGATCTGCAGACTGATCTTGCACCTGCTTGAAAATGTAGTAACCTCAAGTAATTCTAATATTGCAGGGGTGAAGTCTTTGTGATGAATTTCCATTTACTTTGGTGGAGTTCTGTGCAGTTTGGTAGAATCAAACAATTTTGGTGTTACCTTTGTTTGTTAGTTAACAGTTCACAGTCTCCTATAAGAAAAAATGTGCTTCAGATTTTTGTCTATCCTTTCCAATGTAGGTTGGGAATTTTATTTCCAGGTTGTGATCCTGTCTTAGTTATGGCTATTGGATTCCTCCCTGTAATGTCTTCTGTGACTGATTATCTGTTCTCTGTCCAAATCCCAGTGAAGCCTTCAATCCATAAAATTACTTGCGTAGTTCATTAATATCTGAAACACAGGAGAAAACTAGAGACTTTGGGGACAGTGATAGCTTTTAAAAAAAGATGATCTAATTTACCAGTATCTTTGCTACAACATAAATTGTTAGTTGTTTGGGAATACTGTTACTATAATATTGGAGTTCCTAACATTTCAATGTAAATGTTATATTTTTTTTTATTTCCATATATCTGATATCCTTTTTTTTCCCTAGATATGCTGGTAGAATTCTTGAACCAAAGAAGACAAATTCCAATTCAGTCCTTATACTGGTCATACTAATTCACAAAAAGTGACATTAATGAGACATGAATTCAAGGACTAAAACTTCCAAATGATAGAGCTTAGATCAAGCTTTAACCCTCCAGCGCTAAACTTAAAATATCATTCTCAAGCTATTGATAATACCAAATCAAAAAAGAAACAAGAACTATACTGCCAGAAAGGAAGTAGTATACCAGGGGGTCAGGAGTGCCTGCTTTGTATTTAATCCTTCAGCATCTGAAGGCGTGATGTTACAGAATTCATGTTGGCATGGTTAGTTGCATGTGATTCTTAGTGCTGTATGGTTGCAAGATTGCTGTGATCCCTAAATACAGGGGGAAAGAATAACTAATAAATGGAACAGGAAAACCTGTGACCATGTGTAACATTGTGATTGGAGATAGGAGTTTTGGCGACTAAATATTGCTTGTAAATGGGCCAGGAGTGGATTGGAAGACTTCAACTCAAGGTTGAAGAACCCCTTCTGTTCACATCCATTTCTTTGCCTTTACTCCTCCCAGCTCGATATTTGAGTCACCTCAGATTTTGAGATCTGTGATAGCAATGGACAGAATTCTCTCCCAAAAACCAAAAATTACTTGCTTTTTTTTTTTAGCTGCAGCAATTCTTCATGTGTGCTGGAGAGCACTCTAGGTCAGTAGGCATAGCTGTGCACACATTCTGTGCTCTAGTACTGCACAGCAGAACGCTCAGTTTGGATAAAGTCTGTGTGCTTATCTGAAAGATATCCAACTGCTTTGCTTCTCTCCTCATTCCCCAGTATCTAAAATATGTCAGACCTTACCTCCCATCTTAATTTCTTTGATATCCTCTAATTCTTAATATTTCTTCAAAGCACTGGTCATTTTGTTTGCTGGACTTTGCAATATGGATGGGTTAACAGTGGGACTTTAGCCAGTCCTGTTTAGCAAAATGAGTTAATGACAGGTTTTAGCTCAGGTTAATGGATTATGATCCATGCAGTGTATTGCAACAGATAAAAAAGTGCATTCTTGATAGAAACGTTGGCAATTCTTTCTTACAAATTATTCTCGTACTGTATTTAAGTAGAATGCTTATGAAATAGTGCTTAATGAAGGTTGACTTTCCCATTTAAAATAGTCTAACATTCTCTTCACCTATTTAACCTTTGTAACAAATTAAAATATATGACTAATACACTAATTTTTTTGCTCCTGGGCTCATTAGTTAGAATGCTTCTATTTCAGGCCCTGGAAAAAACATTATCTTTCTTCTACTTGCCTTAACGTGCTGTATTTCATATTAAATCTTCTCTGAACTTGTTTCTGTTCAAAAAAGCAAACCCAAACTACAAGGCTACCGGTACAATAATTTGTAAGAATTTAAAAGATCTCTAGGTAACATTCACTGTGTGTGTACTGTTTCTATGGTAGCAGTCTTTCAGCTGTTTCATTACTGCTTTCCAGACTAGATATGTATGAACCAGATGGCAGGTGGGTTGACATTTCAGTTTGAGTCCTGCCAATTGAAATCAACAGCCTCATGGTAAGTATGCTAATCCTTAATTGGAAAGTATATCCCATTTAAACTACTGAATTTGCTGAGCTTTCATTGAAGAAGTCTCCCTGCAAATCTCTGCAGAAATCTACTAGCATAAAGCAGGCTATACCAGCAGGGCAAACACTATATTCTCTTGAAGAAAGATTCATTGAGAGGAACTGGTGTGATACTGAAAATTAGACAATGACTGGCTTTTGTCTTGTTGGACGTGTTTTTTTATTTTAAGGAAGAATGCCTTTTTGGACTTGGGCACACAGTGTTTAATGAGGCCACAGGAGTGCTGAATGAACTGCAAAATCCTGAAAGTTTGGCTTATATTGACTCCTGGGGTTTTAGAAACTAGGCTCAAAGCCATTCATCCAGAAGGCTAAGGGATCCTATAGGGGTTGCTCCTGCTTCTCAGAGAACTAATAATTTCTAAGAGTCCCCATTACACCAGTTAGATTTTCAGGGACTGGGACAGAAAGCAGCAGGGATAGGAAAAAAAAGGGTGCTCCTGATCAGCTTATCTGAATGGTATCCTGTCTTCGCATATCCTCACTAGAGGAATTATGTAATAGCTGTTTATGTTGAAGACACTGTTTCCTAAGGTTATATAGCTGGTTGACAAAAAAGAGTGGTGTTTGGGTTTTTTTCCTTCCTTTTTCTGTGAAGATTCTTGAACAACAAAATAGATAAATTGACCCAAATGTTTTGGGGAGGATGAAATCACACATTTTAATGAAATTTCTTTTTTGCATTTTGAATAAGAAATCTAAGCAAAAGTTGAGGTTATTTTTATGTGGTCTAACCTTAAAGGGTCATGTCATCTGCTGCTGTTTTATCTGCCTAAGTTACTGCCCTCTGATCTGCTGTATATTTAGCATCCTCTCCAAATAAGAGGCAGGAGAAGATGAAGGAATGCTTTCAAAGCACTTGACATTTTCCATTTGAAATGAAATATGTATTTCAAGTTTTCAACCAATTAAATGATTTTAAATGATACAACTTTATTTGGTTGTAAAGATACTTTCTCTGATGTTTGAAATGAAATGAAATGAAATCTATTGTATATCTTCATTTTTATAAAGAAAAAAAGAGGAGGATAAAAAAAAATCCCTTTTACACTCTTGGTAAATTTCCTCTCAGGTTTCATAGATATTAGGTTTCAGATGTTCATGTCCTTCCTTGTAATATCTGACATTTCAGAGAATCCAGCACTGAAGATTAAGTAAAAGCAACGAATTGCATAAGGTTCATGTTAAAATCCAAGAGTTTAAATCTCTGAAATAATTCATGGGGGATGATAGAACACTGGAAATTTTATGAGCAGTGTTTTGGCTAGAGATTGAATATGGTCTTTATTGAAAGGGTTTTGTGTAATCAACATTCAGTTTTCTACAGATCTCTGCTAACACAGCTACAGAGGGATAGTGGCGCCTAACTGACACGGATAAAACATTAAAAGCCCTTTGTTAAAATGCTGTGGCAAGATTTGACTTGTTACTTGTGCAGATTTAGCAAAGGGTTTAGAAGGTCTACAACTCCCCATATCCTGCTGTAAAGTGTTATCTTCTGATTTTTGTGATGCTGTGGTTATTGCACATCTGTCAATTTTTTCTCATCCATACATGGGCTGTATCCATGCTGTCTCTGCATAGCTTGTTTCTCTTCCTCTGTGGCTAGAATAAGGCACGCAGATTAAAGCATGTGGTTTGGCATATAGAACCTATGTCTGCACTGCAGTGTTTTGATAATGCATTATACCTGTAAAGTAGTCCTTGTGTTGAGTAAACGGAGGACACTGTAACACCTTTCTCCTCTCAGTGTACTGAAGATGCACTTCAAGTTTCCTTCAGTTCCTGTGACTGCTGCTTGGAGCAGGGAGTCAGAGAACTCATGGTGTCAGTCACATGGACCATTTGAATTCCCATTCTTTAGGCAATCCAACAGTTATGTCTATAGATAAGAAGACGGACAGATTCTTCTAAGTTTTTGTCCTGTGGAGTCTGCATCTGTAGGTAGCCTTGAAGATTGGCGCTAGACCATGTCAATATCTCAGCCTGTCATAGTCTGGCTAACACATGTGAATCTTTGAGTGAGGACAGGGACAACTGATAGTCTGATGGAAAACAGCAAAGATGCATACCAGAAGACATTCATTTTTCTATTAGGCAGAAAATCTTGTGCCTCTGTGACTGTATCTCTTGAGTTCAGTCTCAACATTTAACAATCTACCAAAGAGAATTAAATTATGTATGTGCTATACATCACTCACAGTTGAGCAGAATGAGCCCTTCTATACAAAAATATTTAATATTTTGACGGCAGCTGCAGAATTTGGCACATTTTCAGTTTTTGTATGAGGAGAAACATGGCTGCAAGAATGAAACCTGGCTGAAGCCTTTTTGTGAAAGAACTCTTCAGTAAGAGACTTGGTACCCTATTTCAGTCCATTTTAATTGTTTTGTGCACAGTCTCATCCTACAGGCGCCATGTGAACAAAAAGAATAGATAAGTAGTAAGCAGTACTACTAAAGTTCCTGAAATTGGCAAACTATTTTACTTAATCTTGCTTCTTTACATAGAATGAAATTCTTTCGATATTACAACTCACACAGATTTATAGCCCAGTCACTGTTTGAGCTTTCAGAGGATTTCTATTTTTGATAAATCGGTATTACATGTTAGACTAGTTCTAAATACAGATTGCTCTATTCACTTACAGATGTAGCAGCTACATCATTTTGCAGCTTCCAGAAGTGCTAGGGATCCAAAGGAATCACAGTGTTCAAAATCTCATTACTTATTTTGAATTTCAGCCACACCTATAGCCATCTTTGTCATCTTGTAATTGCAAGTTGATTTATAGGCCAGAAAATTCTAAGAAATATTTAGTGGGTTAACTTTTCTGCTCTCTATTACAGATGCATAGTTTTGGCTCCCTAGCATAAATTTTGCCACAGACCGATGACTTTGTGAAGTCAAGCAGTAGAGTTTCAAGTAATCAGTTGCACCTAATAGCAAAACTGTAAGAGTCTGGGACTTAAGCAGCACACTCAAGTTAGTTAAAAACCACTGCATATATATGATTTGATTTACCCATTTTTTCCAGTGAGCCACGATGAAGGTTATTATTTTTATCTCCAGTAAATGTATTATTATACTCTAAGGTGAAATTTTGAAATAAAGACACATATCATAATTCAGAGGTGCAAGTGCATAAAGGTCTTAGCTAAAGCATGACAAGTGATGTCAGTAAAGGTGATGCCAGACTTACTTATATAAAGGACAACTAAAACTACAAAAAAAAGACAAGAACAAAAGTTGAACAATGACCTTGAACTAACACTTTAGACTCAAAGAGGCTGTTTGTCTTCAGCCCTCTGAAGAGCCCAACTCTTAGGACATGAACTGGTGAGATTCTCTTAGCAAGATGATGCACAACTGCTCAGTTTTTCCTGCCTGTATATGCACAGAGCAAAGCTCATCCATTAGAAGACAGATTATATTTCTCTCGCTCGCTGAATATTCAGTTGTCCAGCATCCTGATGTAGGACTTTGGCAATAGATAAGTCTGTTCCAGCTTTAGCTTAAAGTAAGTCTATTAAAAGACATCAAACACAGGCTTTGGAACTTCAGTGGTGAAATATCTTACACTAAAGAGAGATCGAACCTCTCAAGTGGATTAAAAAAAGTTTTGAAAACAAATCCCTTCTCTGCTCTGCTCATTCTTGGTAGAGTGTATTTTTTTTCCCCTGATTTGAAGTTCAGCCACTTTCTCTGACTTCCTTGGTTGCAGCGAACTACATATAGCCCTGCCTGGGGCCCTGGGAAAGTTTGCTTTTTTCCCTTGACTCTGGGTTTGTTTTGCCCATAATCAAGTTCCCTGGACCACTTAGAGAAACTACTAGTCTTTCCCTGAGCAACAGGGAAGTTTCTTTCACCTCAGTATGTGAGGAAGAATCCCTCTAGATGGACCTGGGATAAAGGAAATGGAGTAGCTTCTTCCTTACTGTCGTGTTGTCACACTTTTGAAAAAAACATAAAATGGGAATTTCAAATAAAGACAGCAGTTTTTACATCTCTCAGAATTTCTAATAGACACAAAGATTTGAACTCAGAAACTTTGATACCATGGTATAAATTTGTTCCTTGCTGTGTATTTGTTTCATTAGAAACACAAATATACTTGTAACCTTTGAAAAATTGTAACTTTTGAAAACTTGTAACCTCCGAAAAACACCATCAGTTTGAAGTCAGCCTGCTCAACAGTAGCATCTGGAATCAAATCACACAGGCATTCATTACTTGCCATCAATTAAAGCTCTCTTGTGACCAACCCCATTGAAGGGAGGTAAGGCTCTCCAAGGGTGTACTGTGATTTACATGTGAGAAAAAACTAGGTGTTACTTAAGAGAGCAAGCTTTACTTTAGCATATTTCAAAATCCTGACATGGTCCATGTTTATTCCTGTTGTCCCAGGTTTCAGAACCCGGAATGTCTTTGAAGAAAGGTATGTGTGCGCCTGGTCTGAGCATTTCCCTGGCTATCCCTGCTGTCCCTGTCACACTTCCAGGCTCTCCATAGCCCGCCCATGGCCCAGGACCCCCTGTTACTCCATGGAGCTGTCAGTCCATGCCTGTGATGCTGCAGCGGGGCCATTCTCGGGCCCCATAGCCCTGCCTGGCCACAGGTCCTGCTGAGCTGTGTACAGCCGGTGTCCCAGCCAGTGTCCCAGCTGTGCGCCGGCTCCAGCTATCACCACGGACTTGCCTGATGGCCTGGGCATGGTCCCCAGCCTGCCCAACTCTGTCCTGGTGCGGTGGATGGGCCCTGGGGAGGAAGGACCTGACAGCTCCCAGCTTGTACCCAGTGTGGAGCTGCCAGCCATTGCTGTTCCCTTGCCTTCTTGAAGGTAAGTTTGGGATTTCTTCATTTAAGCCATGTTGATTAGGCCAAGAAACTGAGTGATGCAGCCCTTAGGCATGCAGATGTGTCAGGTTTTAAATGCCTGCCATCAGCTGTTGGCTAAAACACCTCAGACAATTTTGTTTCCCTTTCCATAGTCACCTACCTGGCTAGAGTACCAGCACACCCAGGGCCCCCAGCGGTGCCAGGCTCTGTCTGGGACCCCCACACTTTCCAAGGCTGTGCAGCCAGTGCCCTGAGCGTGCTTGGGGCAAGAACCTTCCCTGGTGTGACGGCTGCCATTTGAGAGGTGGTCCCAGCAGTACTGCAGGGCTGCCACATATCAGATGGAGCCATCCCGAGGGTCTCCTCACACCAGAGCTGCAGGCTGGGCGATGCCAGGCAGCCACACAGGGCTGCCCAAGTTCTGCACCTCCTGCTACCCCATGGGGTTCAGAGAAGGGAAAATGACCCTTCTCTGGAGAGTCATTCCACGCTACCTGGGTTCAATTTTACATCACCTCAGAGTGGTGGTTTCTGAGCCTTTTAGTCTTCCAAACAAGCGGGGCAAAGCCATCTGAGTTGATTGCATTCTTCTGTGTGATTGCCCTCTGCACCATCAGTCCATCCTAGGAGAGCACCAGTCCATGACTGCCTGCTTAATCTGGGAGGAAAATGGACTCACAGACTGTCTTTATTTTCTATGCAGAATGAATGAAATATTCCTAATAAGAAAGGAACCTTCTTCCTTGTTTTTGTTTCTGTCTAGCATCTCTTACATAAAATATTAAAAGTAAAGTGTCATCCTAGATATGTTTGATGAGAAAATGCCCTGCTGGCAGCCATACTTTGGATGACTTTGTAGATTTTGCATAAGTTGTTTCAGATGCTTTAAGACTAGTCTTAACTTTTATGACAGGAAATGCACAAGAATTTTTTATGGCTACTATTATCTTACCTATAATGTACTATTTAGTATTTGCTTTTGTATGTGTATGTATGGGCATATGTATAAAACACACAGTATTTTTAGGCATTTTAGAATAGCCATTATAGCTTTAACCAGCTAATTAAGAAGTGAGATGCGTAAACAATAGCAAACCCTATTATTTAGAGTATTAACAGATACTGTTTCCATGAGCAGCTCAAATATCAAGACATACTTCAATACTTTGGGTATTTCTGTATGTCAGCACATGAAACAATACTCCTAAGAATATTTATTATCTTTTCAAAAGCTGCAGTTCCATCAACTAAAACTGAACAGCAATTGAAGGAATTAATTCTGGTGGTGGAAATATTTTGCACTGTAACTATGGGATTTTACAAAAGCTTCCTTAATACTTTATTGGTTGCTGCCATGTAGAAGTTGGATAGCTCCAACAGGAATGTCCTGGAATTGAAATCCGTATGGAAGAAACATTGCCTCTTTAGGGAAAAAGAAGGCTGATAGAAAAAGAAAAAAATAATAGATCAATTGTTTTGATCCTAGCTTCCTAGGAAGTAGATTTCATACTAAGGGGATTCTCTGTGTGCCAACTGGATTTAAAGAAATGTCTTAAGCTTCTTGCTGCTTCTTTTTTATTCTTGGATTTGATTAAACTCATGCAAATAAAGGCACCATAGATTAATATACTAGCTATTAAGCAATACAGTAATGTCAAAGTTATTTTCTCACAGTGGAAATGATGGAAATAAAAGAGACCATGAAACAAAACATGAGCTAGGGGAAAAAATGTACCTACCTGGTATGAAAGCTCGTTACCAGGAACAAATGCTCGCCACAGCAACTCTTTCTATTGTTGTTTATGCTTTCAAGGTTATTTTCTTATTCCATTGTTCAAGTTTCTACTAGTAAACATAATTTACATTCAAATCCATTCACCTTTAACTTCTGTAGAAAGCTTTATTTAAATAACAGCTCTACTATTGAAATTATGTGGATGTGTGCGCTTCACATAAAAGAAACAGAAGAAGATGATCCCTGATCTTTAATATTTTATTTCCACAACCTTTCAGGAGAATCTGCGAGAAAAGAAGGGCAAGTTGCTTAGATTAAAAACTGTTTCAGAGCTGAGATTACAATTCAAAGTAAAATGTATTACACTACATTTGGCTTTATCACCAACCAAGATCATAAATCCAAGAAACTTCAGAGTAAAGCTTTCAAAATTGGGGTATCTTAAAGTCAGTTTAAATTTCTTGCATTAATAAAGTTGACTAATGACAGAGCCAAACATTGCTGCAATAGATTTGACATTTTGGATAAACTATTTCCTTAAAAAAAACCCAACCAAAACCAAACCCGCTGTACTTCTATAAGTGCAACACTCTGGCTATACTTTATAATAATAGGGTTTTAACCCTGCTGTTAGTGGAACGATGCAATCTCCATGGAGGATTTACAGAGCACTTCCTCTCTGAGCCCCTTCCGTGTGATTTTTCAGGCAAGTTAAGGTTAAAGGGATTATGTGAGAACCTGGAACATGAGAAAGAGGGAGGACAGGATGAATGAACATAGCAAGGGACAGAAGTTTGATTTATAAACTGGAGGGGTAGAGAATAAATACTAGCAGAAAACTGCTTCAGGTTAACTGGATGAGCTACCCACATAAGAAAAGTAGTGGTTTTCAGTACTTAAAGGGGGCTCATGAGTAATAATGGGGACAAACATT
>JAOEHX010023555.1:3389-18951 GCA_025448015.1 Bolborhynchus lineola | reverse complement strand
AAATGTGCCTTTTGGTTAAAATAATAACTTTACTGTTGTTACTTTTCATTTATGATGATGTCCAGTGGTTTTCCAAAGCATTGAACACAGTGATGAGGTTACTTAGGTTAGTTCCATGTTTTTTGCAGTCAAGGGGAGTCTTCTTCCTGGCCCCAGTTGGTGTTAGCTAAGATCCGCAAAACACTCTTTACATGAGATCTCATACAAAACAACCTCAGTTGAATGAGTTCATCACTACAGATATGTTTCCACATTTCAGTTCCCAAACACTGTCCCATGCCACAAACAGTCAACATGCAACTTAGTGCAGAAATATTATAGTATAGAGACACATACTGAGCTCACTGTCTCCTTTGGTCCTAGGGGGGAAACTGCGAGACACTGGGTTTACTGCTTTCTGGACAGTGTAAGGTCTCTGAGATGCAGACATACAGTCAAAGGTAGCTTTCTGGGCTTTCTTAACTTGTGTCTTTTCACCCCATGCCTGAATTTAACATCTGGGATAGACAAAAGGAGTTTTGAATCTGATTACAGGGGAGCCCCAGAGCACAGCTCACAGACCAGGCTGTATTCTTTTCTCCGTTCCAAAACCCTGCACTGTGCAGATGCAAAGCTATCCGAAATGCCTGGCAGCTGCCCAGAGAAGCTGTAGCCCAGAGGAGTTACGGGTTTTTTACTGCATTTCCATCTTTAGCAGAAGAGAAAACTATTTGGAGGAGCAGGACAGCAGCCACTACAGACGATCATACAAATCCATCCCACCCTGCAGCCCTGTTTTTGCTTTCCATAGCTGCCTGAAATACTTTCCAGAGTTCGTTGCAAATTTCATTATGGTTTAACTCTTTGATTTCTTTTATTATCTCTGATCATTATTTTCTCAATTAGTGTCTGCAAGGATCTTTCCTGCAAAGGTTTCCAGAACAATCGGGACCAAGTTTGTTCCCTCATTGGCAAGGCAAGGGTAGGAGATACATCTGTGACTATCTTGAACTATGGTCAATGGTTCAGGCTGTGAAAGAAACACCTCTGTGTCTTGATGCAAGCTAAAACTGAGTTTACTTCTGAGCGCTAGCCCACAGCAATGGGCAGACAGTGACCTATCTTTGGTCATCTAATCCAAACTCATATACAAAGACAATATAAAGGCAGAGGGATGTAGATAACATCTACATAAAGTCAAACTCCAAGTATAGAAGCAGCTAAAGAAAGACAAATTTCCCTTTGGAAAGAATATTATCACCAAGAATATACCCTGATAAAAAAAAAATGTTGATTCTGCCGAAATACCAGACGACAAAGCAAAGCTGACAAAATGCAATTAAAAAAAAGAGAGAGCACTAAGGTGGTGTCAGTTCTAACAAAGGACGATAATGGTTATAAACTCAGCACATTCACTTGTTGCCCTTAAGGATGCTGCAGCACCCTTGGTCAGGGCTTTTGTATGTAAAATATGGCAGTACTCTTTTGTCACTCAGACCCAAATATCAGTGGGATGGGATTCATCTCAGTCAATTTTAGCTGTCCAGACTTAGATCGTTAGTCTGTTACCTGTCTGAGCTGCCTCCAGAGCCCACAGAGGGAATCAGAGTTCTCTATGTCTCCTTTTGGTACTTCTGTCTGAAACAATGAGATTAATTGCTCTCCAACAGTGCAATCTCCCTTCATGGGACCTGGATGCCTTAATCCTAAACATCTACACTCAGTTGAGAAGAACAACAGCCTGTGCCTGCTTTTTCTTTGGCTGGAAATCCCATCTGTCCCCTTCCAGCAGCTGCCTATTTGTTTGCATTGCAGACCCCTCACAGTGTATTTTGCCAGGTTTGGCCCTCTGAAGAACAGGTCCTAAACAGCTTTGCAGCTTCAGCTTGCATTGTTGCTCCAGCTGATGTATGTATCTCATCTGCATCCTCTTACATCAGTAGCTTTTCATTTTCTGCTGCAATGAGATGCCTAATATCAGATGGTCATGATCTCAGTGTGGGAAACAGCAGTGCTTTCAAAGCAGGGATGGTGGCCTCCTCTACACTTGGGAGGGAGCCTTTGTCACACATGTACATGTCAAGCTGTACATGGCTCCTAAGAATAGATGAGTTTTCCAAGGCTAGAAGGGATGGTTAAAACTAAGGCAGAGGGTGTCTTTCCCTTCATTGTGGTAGAAGGGCAAAAACAAGCTTCCCTCTCATGAGCTGATATGCTTATTTTAAAACATGACAAGGTGTTTCTAATGGGAATGTCTTTTATTTATTTATTTGCCTGCTATTTGGACAAGGAAGATGTAGTATTGTCACCTTAATGTCCTATCAAAGCCACCAGGGACCTTTGCTTGAAGACAACTATACAGTAGGTGAGCACTTCTGTCCCCACACTCACAGCTCCCCAGCAAGCGCTCCTGGACTCAGCCAGTTGGTGACAAATAGACATTGATTTTCTCATCCAGTGTTTGCTCCCTGGGGAAGCTGAGCAAAGGTTATTCTATTTAGGGACTGATTTGGCATATGGCTCCTGGAAGCTGGAAAGTGTCTGTGGGTAAATCAGGATGTATTGCTGGAGTGGTTCATTCAGGAACATAATTAGGTGAACATACACATGCTTACCCATGGAAAGATGCCCAGAGGCTTTTTGTAAACCAAGCAAGTAGCATCCACGCGGTGATTTTTCCTACAGATGGTTCTGTAGGAAAAACCTGAATATGTTTCTCATAATATAACATAGCAAAAAAAAAATGTTCTTCTTATAACAAAGTGATAGAAAATTGGTATTTGTCAGAATGATTTACAAATCACTGCATGTGTCTGAGACCTACTTTTAGAAGTTTTTCTGATGATCTTGCACCAGTGAGGGTGTGAAGTTTTAAAACCATCTTCCTGTGGTACATGCAGTTGAAAACGAGGCTTAACTGACTTAAATTTTACTCATTTCACCTGAATAGTAACTCTACAGGCTGGAAACCTAATTTTTTCCAAGGAGATCAGTGCCCAGTGACTTTTGCTACCTCTTTCCACGTGACCTCTCTTGAGATCTTAGTCTTTGGTATGGCTCAAGGTGATGTCCCAAAACTGACATTTTTCCTCTTTGCCTGAGAGGAGTAGGTCTGTTATTTTATACCATTCAATGAGGATTTATTCTTGAATTCAGTGCTTATTGCAGACTCACCCTAAATGGTGTTTCTGCTTTTTTCTACTGTTTCTTCTTTTTTCACCTTTGCTGTGTCGCTGTTGTAACAGTTGACCTGATAGCTAAATGCTGATCTAGGATGTACATTCTTGTTCTCTCACCTCCTCTCTTCTGGATGTTACAACTGAAACACAAGCTTCTGAATATCCAGGGATTCCCAAAGGCCAGATGATACCTGCTTGCTATCAGAGATGTTTACAACTGAACACAGGGGAAAAATAATATTGGTCAGTGAGATTATGAAATTAGATTTAAATTGTGCTTTGATGAAGAATTAAATGGGTGAAAAACATATAAACATAGGAAGCAGTAAGAAAAGGAACTTGTTCATTGTGATGGAAATGAAATAGCGTTGGCTTTTCTTCTCTGACCCACCATGGGGATAGTGGGCTTGAGTCCACTCCCAAGACAAAACTCATCATATAGGCGCTGCAAGACTCTTGCTAAGAGTTAGCTAGGAGAAACTGGGCATCTATCTTCAGCCTATTGCCTGGACTGCTCTTCCAGGAAAAAGCATGCAATTCTCTAGCATGCAATTCCTTCTGGGTGGGACCAATATCTAGAAGTGCTTGGGATCACCCTCTGGAGGTGTCCTTTTAACCATAATAACCATCTGGGCAGCCTAAATTGGGGAACTGCATACCAGTGGAAGACTGCAGCAGTGACTTTGGGATGGAAACATGTGTGTTAAATGGTCCTAACTAATCAGCAAGTCTTTACATCACTCATTTCGGAAGACCACCATTGCCACCATTCAGCCTAGAGAAAGGACAACCCATCTTGCTTGGTTGCAGGAGTCAGTCTTGCTGTAGTAGGCATAAATGTCGCTGTGGGCTCCTTTTACCCTGTTTTCAATAGGGAGTGTGTTTCAGCAGTCTTAGATATGTCAGTGCTAGTGTGTTCAGTGCTTCTGGATAGCTGCGTATGCACCAGGATGCAAGTATGACCTAGGAACCCGAACCAAACCTAGGAGGTGAAATGGAGAGTGGTGGCTTAGGGATGTAGTGCATGAAAAAGGGAGATGTGGCAGCAGAGATGAATCCCATAAAGAGATCTGAGAGATACAGAACCTTTCCTGGGGATGCCAGCACAGCCAGCTTCAGGAAAGGTGCAAAGTAAGTTTGTCTCTCCAATAAAGCTGGTATTATCTCTGCATAAATAAAGAGCCTGGTGTTCACTTGCTGTGTCTATGCTGAACTCCACAAGAAGGCAGTCCATTTTTTCAGCAGAATCCTATTGGCTAAGGCAAAAATAATTCCAAAAATCGTTTATTTCTTCAGAAAGTGTGGGAGTGCTTGTCCCTGCTGCTGTCAGCTCCCATCCATCCTTTTTATTGAGCAGTACCAATGCATTCTCTTCCAGCCAGAACTGCTCAACAGCACACAATAAAATTGATTCATTACTCATTTTCTTCTTACTGTCTTTCAATTGCTTCAGCTCTTGATACCACTTAAAGTGGACATTAGCTCTTCATAACCAGCACTAATGTGATAACACTCCCCTGAGAGAGAATGTTTTCCCTCCAAGCTTTCATTACATATATTTTCATTCAGTCTCATTACACCCATGTGTCTTTCTCATGAGCTTCTTATAATGTGTTTATACAAGTTTTGCTTTATCTGAATGTAGACCACCATTTTTAAGGAGTGAGAACACAAATAGAACAGCTGGCCCAAGTGCTCTGCAGGTGTAAATGAGAAGCATTTAGTGATGGGAATTGGTTTTAATTCACAGGAGCTGGCTCTTGAGCTCTCCAGAAAGGAAAAAGCAGAAACCACTGGGAGTTAAACCCAACTTTTGTGCTCCTCTTTGGCATGAAAGCAAAACTGTTTATACTCCAGGAGAACCATGACTTTCTGTTTCTAATCAGCATTGAAACATGAAGATGGGAGATTATAGCTTTGATTTGGGATAGGAGGAAGATGATTAGGATTTCTGTATGCATGGGGAAAGAGTAGAGCAATAGTGAATTTCAGGTAGTTTTGAGTTTGTCTTTTGTAAGGAAAACTTCTCTAAGTTATAGCACTCATTTAGGGTTTAATTCAAAGATGTTCAAAGCAGTGTTGGTCCAGTGCAGCAAAACTCCTATGTGCATTTAGTAATTTTGTCATATGAATAGTGACCCTATGGGGAATCCTAAGGGCCAGGATTTCTTCTTGGATTTGAGTTGGATATAGAACTCTTTTCACCTGAAGCTCCAGACCATAGGGTCTCACAGGCTGCTTTGGTCCTGGGAGACAGTTTTCCTTGCTCTGAGGCAGGGCATGACTAGAACAGATATCTAATGTGGGAATTTGAAGTCCCAAGTGCAGTCACAACATTTCTTGTTTACCCTGGAGTGATATGAGTTTCCTATGTATGTCCCTATAGTGATTTGCTCCACCAATTACAAAGGGCATTAATATTTCTTGATGTAGTTATCTCAATATATCCTAATTGAGACAGATGAATACAACCTTCAACATTTAAGGGATCATTTTAAGATTCTTTTTAATTAAAGGGTCCCTTTGCTTCACAGTAACTTTAAAAGTCTTATTTTATTAAGTCATTACATTCTGTAGGAGTCTCTTAGGAAAATAATTTCCTGCTACTGGTTTTGTTCAGCCTTCGGATCTCCTATCTCTTGTCACCTGTAACAAAGTGCTGTAGGAAAGAGTGCTGCTGTATTGCTTTCATGTTCTCCATCAGCTCTGATATGGATGGTTGTTTTAAAGCTTCATACATAATATATGCAGTGTCTTAAAGCAGCCCTGTAAACGACTGTACAACTGTAAAGGTTTTTCAACTCAACTAGCCTCCAGCTACCAGCTATAAAAAGGCATTTAAGCAGATTAGCATTCAAACTACCTGGTGAAATGAAGAATGGCAAGGCAGAATGGCCTAATGATGGATTGTTGGGCTGTGACCACTCACATGGAAAGTCACCTTTCTGTGCCTCCAACCTGTAAGCACTGGTGCTAATCCTTTTTGGAAGCTGTTATGTAAGCACATGGGTTGCCCTCACAAGGCCACACAGGGATGATTTTCCAAGCAGCCTAAAGGAAATGTTGCCCCTTTCCCACTGGTTCTGAATTTGCACTGGCTCCTTTTGAAGTCCTGCTTTTGCTGTGCAAACAACTTTGAATGACTTTTCATGCTCTGCTGCCTGACTTTCTGTTGTAGCAGAGTGCTCTGAAATAGCTGGAGAAGTGCCTTTGGAGCCTGCTCTGTCAGGAAGCATGGTCCATCCATGCCTGGAAGTTAATTCCATACCTGGAAAGCTACTTCTAGAGGGTCAGGTTTTTGAAAACTGAGCTTAAAATCAAGTCTATTTTAAAGCTTGTCATGAGGAAAACCAAATTCCTTCCCTATCTTGGCTCCTGTTGTCACTTAGCAGAGGAGGAACATGAATTCTCTGCCCTGTGCTGTCACACTGATCAGATCAGGATCTGTCTTCGTTGACATAGCTCACTATTCCCATCTTTCTGCTGGGCAGGGCACAAGTCATTTTATAATAGAAGAACATAATAGTTATCAGACTAAAGACCACAACTACTTAGGCATTTCAATCAGTCTCCTGAGCCACATGGAGATGCCCAGATTGAAGAAATCTATTGATGTGTGCTAATCTGGAGCTACATCTCAGGCACCTCATCAGGCTGATGGTCCAGACTCTGTAGCCAGTCCGTGAATGCAGACAGCCAATGCAGAATGACCTGCCCGCAGCCAACATCTCCTCCTCTTCCTCCCTGCATGCTCTGCCTGGCTCTCCAGGTTTTCCTAGGCCAGTTGGGGCTGGTCATGATAATGGAAAAAACACTTATCCCCTGATTATAAATAGGTGAAACTTGTTTTATGCTTATCACAGAATTCTTCTTGGAGAATCCTTGTTAAAAGGCATCATTACAAATACTGGCAGAGTTTGTAGATATGCTTCTTTCAAAGTCAAACCTGAGTCAAGAGCAGTGGCTGTGAAGCCTGTATTGTACTGATGGAGAGAGGTGCAACCCACCTGAATAAACCTTTCAAGCACAACCCTTGACACATCCCAATTATGCAGCAGTGACATTACACTTTCTAGTTTAAGCAAAGGCATTGTCACATGAGCTTTCATCCCTGACATTTCTAATTTCTTGCTTTTCAAACAGAGAATATTTGTCCTGGTCCTGTTTTGTTGGCATCTCTTCCATAGACGCCCCTTCGCCATAGCTCCTACTTTGCACTTTTTGTTTATGCTAATGAAATGAGCTGCCTTTTGTGGATCCTAGATAAATAGGATATTTTACAGACAGTAATATAATCAATTAATACTAGACTGGACCATGATTTTGTTATCTAAACACTACTGTAAATCCAATGCTTTTCAGCAAGTAGTTTTCTTGACAGGACTGGGCAATATCCTTTTGATTGTAAGGAGGCAAATTAAGGAACATTGAGATAAGGACTAAGAAGAATTGTCACGATAAATCCTTCTTTCATTTTACAATATGGAACGGTAGATGTGAACAAGAAAACATGAGTTATTTGAGCTGTTCTAGCTGAGCAAATAAAACTGTGATTCGCCCTGTGTAGAGACATGCTCCTTTAGACAGAAGCTTTTTTCAGAGCACTAAAACCTACTCTATTCTCAAGACATCATGCCAAGAAGGTTTTGCATTTATACCTCACACTTATGATGTGAGTGGGTCCAAAAGCAGGGAAAGGAGGAGAGATTTTTCATAGCTATTGGTAGCACATCTTCCCGGGAGAAGACCCCATAAAACCTGTCCAGTGCCAGTGAAATATTTACTGCATCTAACCTGCTTGTGTTGTTTGCTGTAAGGTGAGATCTGCGTCCTCCAAGCCAGGTCACTTCCATCCAGCTCACGTTCACCTTGTTCACCTTGCCATGTTCACCGTGCATTGGTACTTGGCCATTGTCTCTTCTAGGATTAACATGGATTGTCTCTGGTTCTAAGGAAAGAGTTAATTTTTACTGCAAAATAACAGAAAATGCAGCCCCTAAAGTGGCATTTATGTGCCACATCCTTCCCATGGGATCCTGGCAGAATCTCCTAAGGGTACTTGAGGTTGAGGTTTGCTGGGATGGTGTTGGAGAACCATGTAGGACAGAGGGAAGTAAATCTATCATGGGTCACACTGCCTACAAAGGGAAATCCTTCAAGTGACCCCTGAATGCACCCAGGTTTCATCTCACAGGGAACTGATTGATTCAGTCCAAAAGAAAACCTGGGAGAAAATGAGTATTTATGGTGTATGGCTGGTCAATGTTTATGGTGTAACTGTGGCAGGAACAAGCTGCTTCCTTTCTAAAGGCAAGACTTCAGGGAAGTGGGGATTACTCCTTCCTTTCGGTCTTTGGATCCCAAAAGCACCAGAGCAGAATCAGGCTCCTGCTGCATGTATATTTTACTGTATTTGTCACTAAAACTGTATCTGTGTGGTTTGATTCCCCAACAGTCCAGAGAGAGCTCCAGGGCATGATGAAAGGGAAATCCCAAACTGCTAACTCTGAGCAGAGACCTGCAAAGGGTGCCGTCCGTTCTGCTGTGTATCATCCAGCTTCAAATGAGAATAAGAAAAGATCTCATTTCACAGAGATGTACTTTATTTTCTGTTAACTTCCCGTCTGTAAGGGATGAATGCTGATGTGGGTCACCATAACAGCTATCTTCCTCATCCTCACTGACCTCCACACCCTGCACACCTCAATGAGCTGCCCAGCAGCAAGACTGAGGAAGAGGAAGAGCAGGAGAGCAGAACGAACTGTGCTGCAGCTGAGTATTGTCTGTGCATGCAAGCTGATCAGGAGTATAAGTTTTTAAGGTATTTCTTGTCAAGAACCTGTATTCTCAAGGCTTGTGGGTTATCAGAGGTGCAGGTAAGACCTATGAGCACATGATGCTTTTAAAAGAGACGTGGCTTTAGGAATATTTATCTCAGGAGGGAATAGAGCCTGCGTAGCTGTACCACTGGAGAGTGGAGAAAAGGGATAAAAGAGGAAAGGGGCCACAGGGTTTGCTTTGGAGTAAAAGTCTCATTGGGTTGGCAAGGCTCAATTATAAGGGACAAGACACAGGTATTTTCATCAGTGAATTCTTCTATCAGTTTACGAAGTTTACTACTCCTCTCTTTCTTGTGGAGATGGGGAAACTGAGGCACAGAGGCTACCACTTGTCAGAGGTCAGCCAATCTAGGGTAAAACCAGTCACCTGTAGGCAGGACCAAAGGGGCATGATCTGAAATGAGATCAGAAAACCCGCTTCATGAAAACCCCCTCTATTTACTTCTTTATTTGTTAACACACAGCTATGTCTTACTCAACAGAGTCCTAGTAAGGAAAGTATTTATACACCTTCAGTCCTCATCCCTGAGTTACTTAGTCATGAGCTCATTATAACCTTTAATATGTTACTTATTACCTTTAACAGCCTATTGTAGACTCCTCCACTCATACCCATTCTTATTAAATGTGCTTAGCAATGTGGCAGTGAAGAAATAGAAGTGTCAGCTCCTTCAAATTAAAATAAAGAATCAATTATGCTCTTAGGGTCAGATGGAGATTAAGCTGAATACAGTGTACAGTTACGCTGTTGTGGAAGCTGGGGCCTTTATGTGCAATTAGCAGTATTTCATTCTTAATCTTTCTCCTTAATACAGAAGAAGCCATTAAAGAGTAAAAGCCACTCACAAGCCCATTTCAGAGTCAGTTTCAGAGAGATGCTTCCAAAAGCATGATTTTAATCTTTGGGTTTTAAATAAAAGAAACTACTTATATACTTATTCCCTTAGGAATTATATTACTTACTCCCACGAGCAGGGACACCTCCCACTAAACCATGTCACCCAAGGCTCTGTCCAGCCTGGCCTTGAACACTGCCAGGGATGGAGCATTCACCACTTCTCTGGGCACTCTGTGCCAAGGCCTCACCACCCTCACAGTAAAGAACTTCATCCTTATATCTAACCTCAACTTCCCGTCTCAGTTTGAACACATCACTGCTTGTCCTATCGCTACAGCCCCTGATGAAGAGGGACTATGATACAGAATTCACTCAAAGTACCCTAACTGCTCTGATCTCCCATCAGGGTGCTGCAGCAATGAAGAGTAATGCAGATGTAAGGCACAATTTACAGTTCTTAATATGATGTGAGCTCCTGGGCATCCTTGTCCGTCAGAGGTTTTGGTCTTGTTTGGCCGTTATGGAGACTCCGGCATAAAAGGGAAGAGAAATGGAGAAATTACTTACTCAGCATCACAGAGTTGGGCAGAAACAGCAGTGTGAAGTGAAATCTATAACCACTGCACCATGCTACCCCAGATCTGATGTCTAAGTCCATTTCCATTACTACAGCCTTTCTCTGGGACTGCACATCTGTGTGCAAGATCTCACAGCTCCTCACAGTGCCCCCTGCCTCAGTTTCCCCAGCCTCCCTTCCCAACACCAGCCTGTAGAAGCTGGATACATTAACCAGGAGATGTTTTCCTCCCAGTAAACACTCAGATAAGGAGGTTGTCCATAAATGGTGGAAATAAGCAAGTTCTTGATAGGAGAATGGATCTCTTCCATAGTGCAGGCATGATCGATAAGACTCATAGCTATGAGCCTCAGTATTGAACCTCAGCGCTCTGATTTATTGGATATAACATGTGCTTCCTTTCCATTTAGTGCTAAGGTGAAAGCGCTATTGTTTACCACTGAACGATGCACTGGCTCAGATTTTCCAGTTAATTTTAAATCCAGTCATTTCCCATCTGCTGAATAGTCACAACCCCTGCACAGTGATTTCTAATCAGCAGGCAGTAAATATTAATAGAAGCTGGTAAGTAAGCTGCAGTGAAAACTTGGTATGGGGGTCTCCACATGCTGGGCAAGGATCTGCAGGCCACAGGGATGCTTGGCCCTGATGCTTCTCATTTAAGATGATCCCTTTGCCATGGTATCCCTTGTGTTGCTGCAGGGTACCTCTGCAATCACTGCATGCAGGGAAGAGGTGCAAAGCAGTGTCTATAACCCTTTTATGAATCCCAATTCAATGTTCACAGCATTTAAGAAGCAGGACTTTTACTGAGCGGTGTAACGAGGGAGTTTAATTTTGGATTAACTTCACTTGTGCTAAACTTCTTTAGGTCATATCGTTACCACCTGCCTTGAAAATGTCCGGCCCCCGATAGTAAATCGGACCTAAGAAGGTGTCCGCAAAATGCAGCTTAAATGTGATATTCCTGTCCAGGAGATGGCACTGTGAAACTAATCTTTGCGCGTCCTAATGCCAACTTCCAGCCACCAACTTCTCCCTGAGTCAGGGCTGTTGAATAAGATGACGACAAAGGTAAGTGAGAGCCCTGGTCCCGAGACTGGCAGGAAATAAGGGCTTTATGGTGTCTTTTCCTTTTGTAAAGCTTGATTATAAGGTGGGTTGAATACTGGAAGACTTAGAAGATAAAGGCCATAGTTTGTTATATGAATGGGAGAAAATGCAGAATAGCTTCACTATAATTCCAGGAGCAATTCCACAGAGGAACAAGTAATAGAAGCTGCATTTGGCAATGGAGATAGCCCCAGATGATGTCCTGTGGGTATCTTGTCTGACACCAAGTTCCTGTCAGACAGTGTCCCTGCTTCAGCTCATAGGTTGGATATCTCTAAATCCCAAAATACACTGGTGTAGCTGCACAGCTTTGCCCCTTTCTGCAGTGGAGCACATCTTGATGGCAGCATCCCAAAGCTAGAAATGGATACCCAAATGCACATCTGTCTGCAAATCCTATAATGTCCCCCAGGGCATTTCTCTTCTGATGCCAGGAAAAAAGAGAGAAACTGAGAATGTTAATGTTGTAACATCTGTAGGTGTGCATGCTTGTGTCTCTTTGTGTAGGCGACCTTTTTACATCCCCACCTCTCCCCCTGAAGATGACAGCCTGCATAACAGGAAAGGTTTTGGGTATTGACAATCTATCTCAGAAGTCAGGAACTGATGATACTTGATCTAAGGTAAGGCACTCTCTGAATTTCACTGGGTTGGACATGCTTCTCTTGTTCACCTATGGCAAACTTGGGGTGTGAGCAGTTATATCCTTTGGGGGTGATCATCAGAGGCAAGGACAGATAGATGACCATTGCACCTTGGGTACTTGGTACTCAGGTAAATCTCTTCCTTTGTCAGTGCTATTTGCATAAAAGTAAGGGGCATTTTTGTTAAAAATAACAAAACCAACAAATTTCAGATGTGAAACTTCTGTTCCCCACTTGGAATACAAGTTTGAGCATCATGTAGCTGCCAACAGATGAGGCATTAAACTGCACAGGTAGCAGTGATAATGTAGCCAAGTTGCTTCTGATCAGTGCAAGATACATCCCTGAGAACACAGAACACTGCAGCTAAAACTGGAGCTAACCTCAGTGTGTTCTTTTCACCAGGGATTAAATCCATTCTGTATCCTGAGATACTACCCCAGGACAATTCAGTATATCTCAAAGTGCTTTCTTCTTCCCAGTGATGCCCTAAAAGCTAGCATTAAAACAAAATCTCTCAGCTATTACTGCATTTTATGTCCACTAAACCAATTTGTATTCTCAGCTGTGAGCAAGATCCAAAGTCTTTGCTGCCAATAGGTGCTGTTAGACTCATCTTCAGATCAGACCTGACATAAATCTGCACCTTTTCATTCATACATGAAAGTCTTGTTGTAGCAGCCTATTAAAAGACATTCCAAAGGGGTTTTCTTCCTCAGCTTTGATTATTTTAATTTCTTTTGAATCTATCTCTTTGGACACCATCCACAGAACTAATTTAGATCCCAAACTCTTTGGACAAGGATAATGCTTTCTTCTACATCTTTATGCACAGGCCCAATTGCACTGTCAGTACTTCAGAAATAGCCCCTAAACAATACAGGGCAGGACAGAGAAAACCAAGGCCAAGACAGAAGAAGAAGCTCCAGAGAGGTCAGTGGAACGAAAGCTTAAGCAGAGAGTGCTTAAATGTGAATGGAAATAAAGCATAAAAGCATCTGGTGTTAATGGAAAGGAGATGGAGAAATATCTGACACGCTGTGGGAGCTGCAGTGGTCGTGTCCCTGAGCTGGATGATGGAAGTGTCGGTGGCCACCAGCTTTATCTCAAGATATGCTGCAGTGAGAGGAATTTCAGTGTAACCTAATATAGAACAGGTTAGAAGAAGAGAGAATACAGACACGGGGTTTGCAGAGCATCTTCCCTTCAAAAGTATGTTGAAAAGCTGAAATGTCACCATACTGAAAATGCCAGCCACTTTCAAAATCATCTGGAAGAACAGGACTTCAATGCTCTCCTGGCATCTGTTGGGTTTTTGGTCCTATTTTGAAGTTCTGACAGTATTCACTTTGAAATCCCATCCAACTCAAAGCCTGGAAAACATGAACTGCTTGTTTTGTATGTCTTCTCTGCTGGAACAGCAGGGGTCGAAGCTGTCTCCATGGCCTTTCAGAAATGGGTTTTGAATGGTGAGAACATGGATAGTGGTGAAGAAATCCACTCTCTGCAATATCTGCTCTTTCCTCCAGTCTTCAGTATCTTCTCCATGAAAGAAAACTGACGCCTTTCTTCATCTCTGTTGCACTCTTCTTCTTGCACAAAAGTGTTGTGCTAGTGTGCCTGTGAGAGGCTGGTAGAGAAGAAAGGGGATGGGGAGAGTGAAGGAGAAAGGGGATGGGGAGGTTCAGCAATGAATCCCTATCAAGAATTAGTGTAAAGAGTGCTGGTGATCGCAGTAGGGTAGAAGAAAGCTGGGGCCACATGTGCTAATGCCGTGTTCCAAGGTGTGAAACCCCCTCCCTGCAGCACTGTATTGCTCCTGCAAGAAGGGATGCTCACAAAATCACCTGGAAACTTCAAACCTCAGCTCAGAAACGGCAGGAGAAAAGCAAGTGGAGGCAGGGACTGCATTTGAGCCTGTGGGGTGAGATGCAAGTTTGGCAGCCCAGGTGTGGGGCAGACACAACCAGCTTTTGAGGTGAACTGCAGAGTGGACAGGACAAAGTCCAGGACTGGTTGCTGCGATACCCCTTCCCTTTGCTCTCCTCTGGATCTGTTAATTAACTGTGTGCTGCACCATCCCCCATCCCGGAGGATGCTCCAAAAACGTCCTCTTGCACCCTCAGCCCTTCCAGGGATACCGCTGCTGCCTGCCTGGGAGGAGAAAGGAGTTAGGGCTCCAAAACTCCCCCACTGAGAAGCATTACAGTTCTTGGGCAGGGAAGAGAGGGAGTGAAATTCCTGCAGGATACACCCACAGCCTCTCTGCGAGCATCCTCGGGAGAGGAAAGCCCCGGGAACCACCGGCCGGAGCATCCCGAATAATCCCGGCTGCAGGTTTAGCCTCGTCCCACCGCTGGGGACATTCCTGGCACCCTCAGGAGCAGCAGGAGGGGTGGGGGGCACAGGCAATGGTCCAACCCTTGCACAGGGGCTGATTTCTTCGAGAGGAAAATCAGGAAAACACCCGGAAAATCCCGCAGTGTGGTTGTACGTGCAACCCCCACTCCCCAATCACAGCCGCGCACACCCCCTGCAGCCGATGAAGAAAGAAAGAAAGAAAGAACCATAAAATAACCGGAGAGAACGATAGAAAGTTGCTCTGGTGCCTGCGCCAGTTGGTTTCGCACCTTGCCTTGTGCCTTCACCTGCTTTTTTCCCCCCCCTAATTCTATTTTTTTCGTATTTATTTGCTGCACCAGGGAATAATCAGGTAATGCAGGAGCCTGGAGAAGTGGAGGGGACGGGAAGGGCCGCGGGGACATTTTATCATCCCTCTCTTTCCACATCTGCCTCCCTGGAAGTTTTTTCCCCTATCCAAAATAAGGGGGAAAAGCCCGAAATGAAAGATCGAGGTGGGGAGGGCAAGATCGGATGCTGAGCCGCCGGTAGAAAAAGCTGTAGATGGTGTTTGATCGCGTCCAACGCGACACTGGCGCTATCGCTGCGGACCCCGCGGAACGGCGGCATCGATTTCACGGGTGATTTTCAAACCCTCCCTTCGTTTATTGCGCCGCGTTTCCCACTGCCCCGGGGCGCGGAGGCTGCGCGGGCGCGCAGCGGGGCGATGGGGGTTGGAATTTGTGTGAGATTTTTCTTTTTCTTTGCTTTTTTATTTATTCTGTTCGTTAAGAAAAAAAAAAAACCACAACCCGCTGGAAAAGGTCACAGAAGGAGTTGGCGGCTAAATGGAGAGTGAGGGGGAAAAAAGAGCCTTAAAAAGAGCGGCAGGCATGCGCACTGCGCGGATGCCATATTGGAATGAGTCTGCCGCGGGTGCGGGCGGAGGGACGGCTCGGCTCCGCGCCGCGCGCATCGCACCGCACACCGCGGGGGTTCGCTGCTCAGGCACAGAAAAAAATAAGGAAAACAAGAGAAAACACCCTCCCCCC
>JAOEHX010023553.1:55960-76299 GCA_025448015.1 Bolborhynchus lineola | reverse complement strand
CCCTCGGGAGTGGCCGCTGGGCCCAAGGTGCGGTCTCTGCCCGCGCTGCGTGCCCCGGCCTCCGCGGGCCCAGCACGCCTCTGCCGTGAGCTGTTGCGGCCCCGCACAGGTATTTCCCCAAGGGGCTGCAGTGTTTCGTTCTGAGACACACGGTGATGTGCTGCCCGGAGCTTGGTGGGCAGTTGGAGGAGCTCTTCTAGAGGATGCGTTTGTTGTGCAGGATAGTGGGGGGAGCAGGTGGAAGCCTGCTGGGTTTGGCCACATCCTCCACTGGGATTTCAGAATAAATTTGAAAACCATTTGCGTGTCATGTGGGTGATACTGTGCAAGTCCTGTTAGAGAACTTTGGCTGTCTGAGATCTGGTTTTGCATCGCTTCAAATAATGCTTGGGCTGGCTTCAGCATGTCAAAGGTTTTGGCATGCGCTAGGGAAGGAACTGTTGCTGCACTTTTCAGCTGTAGAGCTGCAGCATGCCTGTTGTTCTGTACCTAAAAATGTTGAACATAATCTCTTACCTGGCTTATTACTGAAAAAAGTTTCTAGAATCACACAATGGTTTGCACCAGAAGGGGCCTTAAAGCTTACCCTGCCACAGGCAGGGACACCTTCCACTAGAGCAGGTTGCTCTAAGCCCCATCCAACGCGGCCTTGAACACTGCCAGAGATGGGCAGCCACAGCTTCCCTGGGCACCCTGTGCCAGCACCTCACCAGCCTCACAGGGAAGAACTTCTTGAGGTCTCATCTCAGTGTCCCCTCTGTCAGTTTAAAGCCATTCTCCCTTGTCCTGTCCCTGCATGCCCTTGTAAAAAGTCCCTCTCCAGATTTCTGGTAGGCTTTCTTTTTAAAATTAGATTTAAAATTTAGAATTAAATCTGGGTTGGTCCCTTTTACGATGTGGAAAGATATTACTTGCCTTAAAGACATTGTACTTGGATGTAGCTATCTGCCCTTTATGGCCAACAGGTGCATTTAAAGTCAGATTTGTTTTCACACTGACCATTCATGCTGTGCCTAGTAGTCATTCTTCATGTGTGAGAAGGACAGGAAGTGTGTGTAATAAGGACAGAACTATGTGCACTTGTTTACTAGTTTTCTGTGTTGCCTGTCCCACATGGTGTGGCACCAGCTTGAGGAGAAAAAAAAACAGCCGCCACCAAAACAAAACAAAAACAACAAACAGAAGACTCCTATTATAACCAAGTTACTTTATTCATTTTTCTGTTCGTTTACCTTACTTTAGTAAAAGGGTGACATATAGGAATCAAGAGGCCATAGTTATGAGCTTTGCTTTTTGTTCCATGTGAACTTTGTTTATATTACAAACTCTCAGTGCAATGTTACAGGAAAAAAAAAAAAAGATAATTCTGTAAATAAATAGACAAGGAAGTAGTTTACAGAATGGGGAAGATTTTAAGTTCTAAAGCATTTGGTGAAAATTATGCTTGATTATAATGTACATTTTTCATATCCTCATTTTAAAAAGGAAAGTAAAAGTTCAAAGTTTATCTCATGTAATCTTCACATGACAGAAGTTGAATAAGGTTTAGGTGTGGGGTTTATGCCAATAAGTGTGTTTATATTTTAAGTGTTTAATTCTGCAACTGGTATGTGAATGTAGATTCCAGTTTTGTCCTTTGCCAAAGAAAAAAAATGTTTAGCATAGTTAAATTATGCTGTTTTAAATGATTTTCTGTTTTGACTACATCTGTTGCTTTCATAAGCAGTCAGAAATAGGTATTCAGAAGTATCACATCTCTTTTAAGTACACAAATTTTTAAGAAAGGAGACATACTTTAAAAAGTATATATTTTCTTATGTTTGGATCTGAAGACAGTTACCTATTTTGAATAAATTTCTCCAAGATGTTTATAAAACATGTTGCACCAAAGAAGTTGATGAAAATGAAAGGTTAATGGAAGCTTTAGTAGTTTCTTTAGCAAGTAATATAAGGATTTTATGCTATTTTACAGTTACCTAAGATATGGTTTGGAATTACTTCATTTTTGTAGTGGGTTTTTTTTTTGTGATTCCTGTCAGTCCTTCATATATAGAATCAGAATCACAGAATGGGTTGGATTGGAAAGGACTTTAAGCTCATCTAGTTCAACCCCTTGCCATGGGCAGGGAGACTTCGCACTATGTTGCCTGTATGTTGTCCTGAGTATTTTCCTTAGCTCAGAGCTTTTCATCAGCTATAGCAGATAACTGTTATTGTGAAAAATAATTTTTACTGGGTTTGTTTTGTGAAACACATGCTTGAACTTGAATGAATGTTGTCTCTTTAAAAGTTATTCAGTTAATTTGTGGCAAGGTGCAGCAGTTGTGTTTGATGCAGGATTCCAAATACTGATGCATTTTTTTTTCCCCCAACAAGGGTCTGTTTTCTTCTGTTTGTTCATATTTTCATGAGCTTCTATTTGCTGACATCAGGAGGTGGGAGTGTGTTATCTGTTTCTTGTAAAAGCTATCTGTCTGTCTTCAATACCAAAAGACCTTTGCTGATCAACAGCATGGGGGAGAAACAAGAAGAATTAATGCTGCCTAATTATAAAGTTTGCATACACTGGACATTGCCAGCACAAAGTTTGCAAAGGCAGTTGTTTTCCAGAAGTATCAAATTTTCACTTGGAAAGTTAGTTTTTAAAGCCATTGAGAGTGGAAGAAGTAGATAGAATGGAGCACACTCACAGACACACACAAGCAAAAACTGAATCGCCAGGGAACAAGTCTGACTGACAAAACTGAGATGGGACGTGAACATACGTGGTGTGTGTAATTTTGCTTGAAATACTGAAGTAGATGCTAACACATGTGTAACTTGTCATTTGGATTCTTTTATGAGCTAGGGTTCTTTCTTATGCAGGAAGTGCCAGCTGTATGTATACTCAGAGTTTGGATAAGTTTTGAGTGTATGGATGCTACTTTTCTAGCAAAAGACAGCTTTCTCTGATGCCAGTAGGAATTAAACATATTTAAAGACTGCACATTTTTGTATTCTCCTTAACAGTAGAAGGAGAATAGAGGCTGCCATAGAGGCACAGTAGTAACACCATGTGATCCTCAGTGATTTTTAACTTTAACAAAGCAACATGGGCTTTAATGGAATTTTCATGTCAGCTTCCACAGGAAAGTATCTGTCTTCGAGATTCTTCTCATTTGATGTATACTTTTCTTAAACATTAGCTGTTTTAAAAGTTGGTATAAGCAGAGAAAAGGGAAGGGTTCTGTCTAAATATCACCACTGAAGTTATCCAGATGGTATTTTCTCAGGATTGTCGCTGACCATGTTTGGTGGAAGAACTGTGGCTTAATTTGCTGATACAGAAAAAGAGGAATGATTGTATTTGGTTTTATGTTCATTCTACTTTGTTTAGTTAAGTCTTGAGAAAAATGAAGTGAGAATGAGTAGCATTTACCATTCATAAAGCACCTTGAAAGAAGTTACTAAAACCAGTAAGCAAACCCATATTAGCTTGGATCTTGTGTTGAGTGGCAGAGCAAGGAAGAGTTACAGGTACATATGTGGAGAATATGAATTATGAAATTCTTAGTACATTGCTTTTCTCTCTGTGATGTATTCTTTAGTTTTGAATTCGGGAATTTGTCATGTACCAGTGAAACTAGAATGCGGAACTATCCATCAAACCTGGAAGGGAGAGCTAAGAGCAAAAATAGCAGAGTGTGTATTTCAGGTAAAAATTGCACAGTTTGAGAAGAACCAAGTTATAATAAAAGGTCACCACGATCCTGTTTCCTATTAATTTACAGGAATGTCATGCTTTTAAACAGAAGAGAAACCTACGGAATAGCCAGAAGTAGACCCAACAACCAGCTAATGGAGATGTGCAGCAAAATGGGTTGAGTGAGTGCCCAACCACCTTATTCTGCTGTAAGTATGCAACTGTAATTATAGTTGCAGGTATTCACCTAATGTCACTTGTTTGATAACACGGATTACAGAAGTGTCTGTCAGTTCTCTTCTGTTCAGAGAATGTAGACACCTATTAAGAGTCATGATAGTCTTGTACTGTAATACAGCAGATAGACACTTCTTTTCCTGTGACTGTTTTATTGAGATTCCTCTGAAGTATAACTCTGCTAAGCATGTGTCTTGTCCTTCTAGCCTATGCAGTCGGCATAGGTTAGAAGGGTAATGGCTTATGAGGCAGGATTTACGTCAGAGAGGAGGTTCTTGTGGGTTTGTTTTGTTTCTTTGAGGTTATTTTATTATTTGTTCTTTCTTAAGGACAATTACTGCTTTGTTACTGTTGTGAACCTAGAAATATTTTTCACTTTGTTCCCTCTGGTGTTATGCAGCAGTGCTTTCTCCCTTTTTCCCTTATTTTATATATTAATCCTTTCAGTTTCTTAGAATTTGCCTCCTTCATCAAGGATATTCAAAATAGGCTTCATCAGGTGAAAAGACCATCACTCATCAGTTTTCTAGCTACTGACCTAAAGGATCCAGACCTGAAGAATTGGTTGGTTCTGGATAGCAATCGTTATTCTGTTGGTTGAAATAAATAATCATCAAAGCTTTTGCTTTGGTTTCCCCATTTCTAGGCTATTGTATATCAACTTCTGCCACCACAGTGCTCAGCATTAGTTCAATGAAAAAATGGGAAGGGGAGGAAAAGGGAGTTTGTTTCATCCGTTTGTCTTCAATTAAGGCATTCTTTATTTTTGTCTTGCCTTTTTATCTTTTTCTTCCTTACTGGAGGAAAAAAACCAACATTCTTTTTCTAAGAGATGCTGTAAAATAGCCTCTCAGAGTAACTGCATAAACCCCTAAGACATAAAAAGCACTTTTTTTTCATTTTAACTTCTTAATCTATCAAAGATGAATACCTTTTCTTTTCTGAGATATGAATGCATATTAAACAAAGGATTTAAGACATTTTGAGAGCAGACCTGTAGTAAGTTAAGAGTCACTGCCACCTAGTGGAACACTGAAGCCATGTCCTGAAACTATGTAGATGGCACTTTACTGTGTTTCTTTTCCTTCCACAAGTAGTGTTGATTGTATCATAACTTCTTGATGCAGTAAATTATGGCAGAAATCGGGGAATAGGGAGATGAAAAGAGAACACTTAGTAGTTAACTTGTAAATATAATAAACGGTCATTAGGGTGAACTCAGGTGTCAGTGGATATAGTAAAGATATGGCACATAATAAGGATAAAAGTAGGTCACATTCAAACCTGCACTGTCAGCCTCCTGCTCTTCCATGGTTTTGGCAACTAAGAATCCTGTGAGATATTTAGTAATTTTGAAATAGATTTTGACAGTTTAGGAGGACTGTGAAGAGCCTTTTCATTGTGGATTGTGCTCACAGGCCTGTAAGACCTTGAATCTGTTTTTCATGGGTTAGACTTGATTGGCATTTTATTGCTGCAGGAATCAGTTTTTCAGCCTGTTTTCTCAGGAGGGATGTGTTTTATTGAAGAATATTTATTTTGGTGATTTCATTTTGTGGATGGTTAAATCAGTGGGGTTAACATGTCGTTAATCCACAGCCCCTTAATAATACTTACGGTTTTGGTTAAAATCCTATTTCAGTCCATTAAAGATTGACAGATCTAGTGATCCTAAGTCTGGGACACACTAACTTTGTTAGTTCTGCTCAACTTCTGTCTTTGTGCTGGTAGTATAACAGCGAAACAGTATAAGCTGCTGCACTGAACTTTGGAGTGCTGCTTCCCTTTAAAAGGTATATTGTCATTGGATCTTGTCATACCCCTTTATAGGGCTTTATATAGAAAATAATGAATTATTCCATTACATTTTCATTATTACTCATTCAGTATAGTAAGAAGCTTCTCAGAAAGGAATGTGCGTGAAACTGTTAAACTGTTCATGGCCTATTTTATCTATAGGTGGTACTGTTGCCTAAAGCATAATGAAATATATTAGGCAATTTCTGGTGAAATGGATACTGAAAATATGCAAGACAGTTTTTGTTCAGAAGGATCTGCAGTTGTATAAATGTAATTTTTTTTTAATCTTTTACTGCCTAATAATTGCTTTTTTCTTACTAAATTGTTGGCAATTATTATTTAAATCCAGGCTTTTGAAGATTTCAACGTTTTCATGTTGTACAAAATGGCCACCGAGGTCTAATGTTAAACTACTTCAAAAAGGCTTTTGAAATGAAAAGAGCCTTTTCATAGAAAGCATTGTGACTAATTAGGCAACTTGACTGTCCAGTCTCACATACGCCTTTGTGTATGCAGTGTTATGTCATGAAAGGACTCAGAATGGCAGATGGGTGTTGCTCTTTTTTGAAGGAAGTGGGGTTCACATGAATTATTTCTGCCTTTGCTATAGGAGATGTGGGCTTTTTCCTCCACTTTGCACAAATCATACATGAGAGGATGAGAAATGGGGTTTGGGAGGTGATATTTGACTGGGCAGGGGCACTCAGGAAAGTGAAGGTATGATGCAGTGTTTGAATGTACTAAGCTTTTGTGAGGGGATGCTGTCAGGAATAAAATGGTTTTATACTAGTATAGCTCAGAGCTTCTGACACTTGTGCATCAACTTTTCTCTACTTAGAGAAAAGTTGATAACCTTATCAAGTATCCACATAGCACGTGCCAGCCACTGCTTTGAAAGATTAAAGGAATTATCTTCTAGAAATGCTTCCAGAGTGACTTGCTCTGTCACTGTAATGACAAAACAGCTGTAATGTCTCAGACTCAGAAGGATTTTGAAAATTTACTTTTTCTTCTGTTTTAAATATTAAAATGCTATTAAACAAAGCAAACTTAGTGGAATATGGAGAACAAGAAATGCATCATTTTGGATACCTTGATGCTAATGGCCTTTTTTTTTTTTATTTAGCAATAACACAAAAAAGTGGGACTTCTTCCCCCTTATGAGCCTCTGGGCTGAAGCTGGATATAATGGAGATACAAGTTTCACATCAGTGGCTGAATGCAAGCAGAGGGGGGCATAAGCATATTCTTTCATCCTGTTTTCATAATACAACCCCATTTTCCTCTTCCAGTATGTTAACTGTGCTAACATATTCTCATCTGTACTCTACGCCCACAGCATCTGAATATGGACTTTGTCCATGGTTCATTAAGGAAAGAAATATTTTAATGATAAACATCTGGAGAAATAGTTTTGGAATGAAGAAAGAGGAAAATTAGTGTAACAATGAAGAACAATTCAGAATTGATATGGAGCTCTATATAGTCTATTGTAAATATGTCCTTAGGTTATGGCAATTATCAGTGAAGTGGAATAGTGTATTCTTGATCTTGCTGGAGGTAGAAAGCAAGATTCTTCCAGTATTTATTCTCTTATCTTGGTTGCTGGCAGTCATTCTGATGTTAGGTACCACATTCTGGAAAACATGTCCTCTGAGGAGCAGTACCAGGTCTGATTAAAAGCCCATCTAGCTCAGCATTTTTTATTCCTTCAGGAAAATCGGTAAGAACCCTGGTTATCAGTGGGTGCTTACATGGTTATTGTCATGTTTGCTGAGAGCAAAGTGAACAGTTAATGAGTTCCTCAGGTGGCTCTGCTAGCTTTCAGGTGTTAGGGCACAGGGACATCCTTGGCCAGAGGTGGTGTCTGTGCTTAAGGTGGCTTTTTTGTGAGTTAGATAACTAGAAATGAGGATTAACTTGCAGTCATTGTAACTGGATTACATGCATGTTACTAACAGAAATGTAAAATTACATTTCTGCTTTCAAAGAATGTCACGTGCCATAAATGCATAAATTTGACAAATGCTGGTAAAATAATGGCTACAGGAATTACTTTTGTGCTCAGTTTCAATAGTGCTGGTTTCTGTTTTGTTTCTTTTTTCAGTTGTTTTTGCACTGTCTTCACTCTTGCTTCAGTGAGAACTGCATATCTAAATGGGTTTGTTAAACTGGCAAAGAAGAACAGACAACCTCTGGTGGTACGTATGTTTGCATCCTGATTTATCCACTTTGCTTCTGGCAATCTAGGAATGAGATCTGCTGCAGTGTACCTGTGAACCCTCCCTACAAACAGATGAAGAGTTTTCTTTGTTTTGATATTTTTTTAAGCACTGTTTGTATAAGGCATGTTTTTAATGATTGACCTGATTAAGCTGAAAGAGCAAGTTGCAAAAGCAGTGAAAGAAATCATGTCATTTTTGTGACTTTTTACCTTTAATTGCCAACATGTAAGTATGGGGGAGTAGCTTTGATATTATTTTTAATATCTTTCTGCATAAAGTCTGTCAGCCTTTTGTTACAGTACAGTTAGCATTAGCTTCACTGTTACTTCATTTGCAGAATAATACCTTCTGTGATAGCAAGTGCAGAAATACTTCAAATGACTGGGTGATTTCAGTAGAATAAAAACCACTTGGACTTAACTTGAAAGCATAATTGCTCTCTATGACTTTCCTCCAGGTAGCAAAACAAGGAAGTTTTTGCATAGGAGATGTGATTCTTGGAGAAGCCATGAACACAGGATAAAGCAGTGCGTTTTTAATGCTTGTGTTATATTTGAAACATTTTTTTGGGGAAAAAAATGCATATTTTGGTCCATTTTAGAATGAAAGTATCTTGCATCTTGTATGTACTGGGTGTTGAAAGGTAAAAGTGTGTTAGTGCTTTTTGTTTCAGAGATTAAAGCACTTCTGTCTCTTTGGTTTATTGAATGTTAAAACTTGGAGTAAAACTGAGCTTGGTCAGGATACAAGATCACATATGGGATTTTTCTTTCCCCTTTCAGAGCATTTTTGAGCCCCCGCACTCTGGAAAGCCGAGTCAGAAAGGCGGAGAAGGAGGAGACGAGTATATTTTTGTGGCCTTGATGTAAATGCCACGTTTTAAAGAAATTACATCATGAAAATTACTTTCCACTTCAGTATCTCTAAGGACTAACGGGAGCAACTCCAGACCTTAGAAATACTTTGCAGTCTGCTAGTACTCAGAATATGAGTTAATCTTATCAAGACACAAGATAAAGGAAATTGCTTCTTGACAACTTTAACTGAGGAGATTCTGGCTTCTGGCAGTATTTGAAATAGGGTTACTGATCTGTTTCATGTATGCCCGTGAGATTGCGAGGAGAGTTGTTTTGTCATGCAAGGCCTTGTAGAGGTGACAGGTAGGGTGAAGACCTCGTCGTTATTGAGGGAGTAAAATAAGAGGTTATTTTTATTCTCAGCTGCTAGCTTTCCTAGCATTTTCCTGTTTGTGTGATCAGAGGGCTGTGGGAAAGGGTGAGGATGCAAAGGGAGATGTGGCAGAATCCCAAGTTGCTTATTTGAGGACCTGCAGATTTTGCTGGAGGAGCGCCTAGGAGTCTGTGGCAGTGGTTGCCTCAGGGTCCATCCATGTGTGCTGTGGGGAATGATGCAGCAGCCATATATGCTGTTTGTTTTCTCAGCATGAATTAGAGCTTGAGCTGACTTGGTAGTTCTATAAGCAGTTGTTAGGTTTTGCATGTACATGCTTATACATGTGCAGAAATGCACGTGCTGTATCTGAAAAGTTTCTACCACATCATTATGATTTATTAGCTGTAAATTTTCACCAAGTCTTATGGTCAAATTTTTCTTTTGCTGTGTATACTTGAAATTTGAATTGTTCAGGGTTCTTTCGCTTCCCCTTACCTAAAATTTTGACCAAAGGGACTGTTTCTGTTGTCATTGGGTGACAGTGCTCTGGAAGTATATGTTGTCACTGGATAAGTGGTTTTATTTAAAAATGTGGAATTCTTTTACGGGTACCATTGCTGTCTGTGTGACGTCTGTAATCCGTTGTTCTTATGTTAGTTGTGCCTATTTACATATGAATTCTATTTTTTCTGAATGAGATGCAGCATAGGTTTGCGAATATATATCCACCTATGTCCATACAGCGTGTATCATTTAGTGTGTAGTGACATGTGTCCAAGAAGGTGAAATCTGATTTCCTGATAGCAAGGAGATAAATGTCTAGAAATACTTAATGCTTCCCTTTGTTCAGTGCTCAGGAATATACTGTCTCAGAATTACTTGTGATTTATTTCAAGATTGAATGGCTCTTTCAGGTAGGAGTATTACTGTTGTAATCAACAGTAGTTTTCATTAAACTCTTTATATTTCTCTGTGTTCATTAAATACTTAGGGATTCTGGAACAGGCTGTTTGATCCAAGTGGATAGAGGCAGCTTTTTCATGGTGCCACATACTCGAATTTTTTGCAGTCCGGCCTTTTGGTTTCTGGAGGAAGCTTAAGGTACTTCACATACATGAAGCCAATTTGGAACTGCCTCTGTCTGCTTAATCCAGTTTGGAAAAAGTCTCACTTCAGACAGTGCTGTTGCTGGATTAGCAGAGATCTCTGAGATTCATCCTTCCAGCTAAGAAGGATGATGTTAACCAATTCTCTTCTCTGTAAAACTGTTCCTTGGGGCCTGACGTAAATGCTTTTTCAGGTGCATCTGTCTGTATAGATATTAGTTGAGGTCTAAGCAGCTGCAAATAGGATTTTCACATTAGGAAGGTATACTGGGACTCAAATCCCTGGTTTTGAAACTAATTCAGATGATGAGCAGGCAAAAGTGAGGAAGCCTCTGTATTTTCAGCAAGTTAATAGTTCCACTCCTTCACAGTTGGTACCTGAAAGATAAAAGGGATTCTAGCTCCTAAGATCGTCTTACGTCTGAAGTCCTTTTCTCTGAGAAAGGACAATGAAATCTCTGATACTGTTAGGTATTCTTAAGTTTTATTTATTTATCCTCATAAATGCATTTGCTTTGCAGGAATTCTGTCTTCATCATGTTGTCTCACCAGTGCGGGCTGAGCTGAAACTTCCTGCATCTTGGGGAGAGCATGTATAAAAGGAATGAGCTCATGGCCAATGTGATGGTCACCTCCGCCACTCCAGAGGTACAGTTCCTTACTTAGTCTTGTCAGCTCCTGTATCAGAATGAACATCTTGACATGTTTCAGCTTTCACAGAAGCCATTTCCACTACTAGTCATGTCAGTCCTTTTTCTTACAATGGGTGTAGTTTTTTACACCACTCCATGGTTCTCAGTGTTCACAACTTATTTGTTTTATTGTTGTTGATGATGGTTACTTATTTAGATTAGTCTGAAATAGCATTTTTGACCTGTTATTCTGTAACTTACAGCAGCCTTTTATTACTAATAAGTTAGGAGCAGTATAACATACCATTGAAACAGAGCCAGTCAGAAATATTCCAGTTGGGTTGTTTTTTGAAGACCAGACAGCTCTGTTGTGCTGCTTCCAAAAGTTATCTAATTTGCTGTTGAGCTGCTGTGCACAGCTGACAGCCAATTGAAGACTGTTCAAAATTAGTTTCCCTACTGAGTTTTTCTGGTTTCTTTCTTTCATATAATATTATGATGACATATTATAAATCAGCTCCAGTAAAACTTGCTGGGTAAAGCACATGTATGATTGAAGGTACTTCTTGCTTTTTAAAAAAGGTAATGTTTTGTTGAAATTTTTCCCTGCTTGAAACCTTTCATCTCTTCAGACAGCTGAGGAGCTGTGTGAAGCAAGTTTTTCCATTAGAGCTATGCCTTTTGCACACAGAACTTAATCCTGTCAAAGCAGTTGTCCTGATTTTCATGAAACAAATCAGCTGCTTCAGTAGTGAGCTGATCTTTAAAAGTCTTATAGCAAAATAAAAAGTACATAATACAGCTGTGCTTTGCAGAGGATTATTTTCTCAAGCATAGTATAAATGCCCTCAGGCTAACAGAAACAGGTTTTTATTCTCTCAAGATGACATTTTGAATCTAGCTCCCCTTTATTTTCTTCTTGGTTTTGCCAAGTACAAATGTCAGGCTTCCTAATCAGTAGTTCCCCTGATACTTTGTAGGGAAAGAAAAATAATCAGATGTCATTTATCACCTTAGATTTCTTTGCTACCAAGTTAGTTATAAGTGAGAATTACAAGTCACAATTAGTTAGGATTCCAAAGCATTTTGTTTTGAAAACAGTGTTCCTCTAGCAAGCAAATAACCTCTTCAATTTTTGCAATGCCACTTCACATGCCTAAGTTTTTATTCAGTATGTAGTTTTAAGATAAAAAAGAGAAAAATAATGCTATTATTATTAAATCACATTATCCTTGGAGAGAGGAAAATGACCCTCCAGTGCCTGCATTGGAGCCTGAGGAGAGAAGCTTCAAAAGGAATGCAAGCAAGACACACAGAGTACTATTCTAAAGTACCCTGCAGCTTATACTGGGTTAAATTTCAGGAGGTGACAGGTTTTTCCTTTTTTTTTGTTACGTTCTGGATAGAGCAGCATGATTGGGATATCCCCGCTCTTTACCTTCCATATTTAATTTTACAATTTCTATTCAGTATGAATCTTCAAGATTCTGACACGTTTCCTTTTGTGAGACAGCACTTTTTATCTAGTTCATGATTTTAAAAAGGGCTTTCTAAAACTGAAAACTTATTAAAATTGAATGCCACTGTAGTTTTTGTAGAGGAAAGAGTTGGAAACATTGATGAACCATGTAAACTAAATTTTATAACCAGTGCCTGAAGCTTTTTGAAATTCTTATTTTCTTGTCATTTCTTAATATTTTTACATGTATTTATCTTCTGAATTTGACATTAAATTTATCATTCTGCAGATAAGCCAGATACTTTCTCTTTGCAGGGTACTAGCAGCTCAGATTCTCTGGAAGGGCGGAGTTCAGACTATGCCAATAAAAGCTACGATGCAGTTGTATTTGATGTGTTGAAAGTAACTCCTGAGGAGTTTGCAGTAAGTAGAAATGTTTTTTGTATTTAAGCTTGCATAATATTCAGGGCTCAAGGATATTGAAAAATACATGAAACTTCTTTCTTAAAATAAAAAACTTTTAAATTATCTTCCACTGTTCTTGAAAACCAATTTCTGATCATATGAACTTCAACAAAATAAACATGGTTTGGATTTAATCGTTCAGTACTGGCCTGACCCAGGCATACTTGTTTTTCTGTATAAAGCCATCTATTTTTTTTTCTAGTGTTTTTCGAAAACCTTAGCATAGGTTTAGAGATGTTACTCACAGCCTGATTCATTTTTTACATATATACATGTATTTGCAAATATATATATCTTTCTGTAAAATTGAAACCACAAATACACGTCTTTTTCACAAACATCAGTTTCTCAGAAAAATTAGTTTCTTGAAAGCAGGAAATAAGCTGGTAGAGAGGAAACAATTTGTATTCCTTAATAACAAGGTTTCAGCACTAAACTGGAAGCAGAACTGCACATATGGCAGAAGTTCAGTACACTTCTTATGCTTGCCCTTTTGTTTTTAGGCTATAGGTTAACTTGCTTAGCAGCATGGAAGGGTGAGGATGAAAGCTACAGAAATTTGTTCAGTGTTTTCATTAATATTCTGGGCATCGAAGTGATGTTTCTTTCGTTTGGTGTAAGTTCATGTAATCCCTGTTTACAAAAAAGTGATGTTGATTTTAACATGGGCACATGAACTAACATGAAGGCTTTCTTAGCCAGAGTAGCTGTTTTCCCTGTGTCACATTAAAACCATTTACTTGGTTTACCCCGATTTTCTTTTCTGTTGACAGCTCAAGTGATGTTTACTTCTTCTGTTCCATACAGAACAACAGGTCATTCATTTTTTCAATGAATAATAGCAGCCAGTGAATTGCACATACTATTTCTTGTTACTCAAGACTGTAGTAGTTTGAATGCTTCAGGTAACTTGAAGCAGTTCAGTTGGGTAGAAGGCAAATAGCCACTAGTCTGGGTTTACTGTAGCTAGTACAGTTTAGTCACTGGACATCAAGACAGAGAGCTATTGAAGGTGGGATCTCTGTATTGAATATAAATATTTAGGGAAGGGAATGGAGCCAAGTTAAGGTCATTTCCAGATTTAGTGTGTTCCTTTATAAAATTTAGAAGGAGCAGAGGAGAAATTCCCTGGCGGTGATCACATATACAACAGAAAGACCATTGGGTTATTACTGCTGCTGAATTTTACTTTTGCCTTTTTGGTGATTTTGATTGAATCTTATTAAATTTACATTTAAATAGATAGTTATAATTCTTAATTAATGGGATCAAAGGTGCCGTTTGAGAGGGGATTAGCAAGTTTTTGCTGGTTTGTGCTTAGCATAACAAAATGGGCATCAGAGAAGGTTTGCTGGGGAAAGATCCAAAGAAGGGTTTTTTTTGCCAGTTTCTTTTATGTATTAAATTATGTCAGTTACAAAGGTAAAAGCTGTGTAGGTTTATACACTCATAGTGTAACCTATTGGTTAAACATAACTTAGTTAACTTCCAAATGCATGTCATTCAATCACTGAAACAATTCAAGTATTTTATCACTCGGATGCTAAAAATGTTCTATAAATGCTGGTTTTTCATAATCATTGGCTTTGAAAAAGCATTGCATTTTCTCATTAGGACATGCTCATCAGTGACTGAAAATGTGTGTATATATGCTTTAAAGTATATTCCAGTCATAACTAATTAACACATCATGATGCTTTATTGTCTTCCAGTCTAATGAATGTAAAACGTATGGTGTTTTCTGTGTGAAAGGAAATAATTCCTCCTGCCATTAGTGTTTGAGCTCTTTATTGCATAACAAAGACTTTCAAATGTAAGTTTTACCTCTTAGACTGCTGCAGGTACTGAAAACCTTCACTTAGTTACAGCTGGTAAATGTAAGGGAATATAATGGCATGTAGCCACTCAGGATAGTTGAGTTTCTGCTGTGGTGTGTCAGCCTGGACTGTGGAAGCCAAATTCGTGTCTGGTAGGTTCTGGTCTAGGGAGAAAATGAGACTGTATAGTTTGTAGTTACGAAAAGATGTTAATACCTGATTATTAGCTCTTCATATTACATTATTGATCTTTATTGCAGAGCCAGATTACATTGATGGATATGCCAGTATTTAAAGCTATACAACCTGAGGTAGGTTTTGCATTTGCTTTAACTGCTATGAAATATCTGCCATAAAATTTCATGGCAAAACAAAATACTGATTTGCTGTTCTTATTTCCATTTGTCATTGCTTCATTTTGCTTTCTGGGACTGAAATTTCCTGAAGTGCTACTCTGGTTGGCAGGTAGATGCAATTTAGCGAGAAATAGTCAGAAAAACCCAATGTTGTATTTTCAGCTTCTGCTAGAATACAGGTCTGCGGCTAAGTAGCAGTTGCTATATAAACTACTAGTTTTTAGTTGTATTTTGTGCCTTTTGTGTTACTGCAGTTACCAATATAACTTAATTGTTTGTTTGCCAAAAATTAACATCCGTTTCTTCTGTGAAGTTCTGCCAACTGTAAGACTCGGTTTAAAAGCAAGATACAGTCTGTGTATTTGCCATCTCCCTGCCTCTTGTTATTAGGTAAACTATTAAACTAAGAAGGTTAAAATTTTCTCTTCAGATCAAGTATTTATTTATAGTCTGTATCTTTCTGCATTTGTTTGAGGCCTTGCAGCCTTTTAAATCAAGTTGATGTACTCATTCTTCTGTGTCCGGAAGTGTGGATACCCCTTAATAAACTACTCCAGTGAGGCCTGCAGGGTTTCACATAGACAGCTGCTGTCTCTTGCATTGTTCATGGGCAGATGGTTGTCTGCCATTTTACACCAGAACTCAACCTTCTCAGTCTTCCTTCCTGTATTGCATGGGAGAAGCTCATGAGTCAGTAACCATTAGGCTGTCTGCTTTAGGGAGTTAACCTGTTGTTGAATTTTGTGTATGGGGGAAGAATGTTATATTGGTTTTCTTCAGGTTTTAGTCTTCAATGTGAGCTTATGCGTGGATGGAAAGATGTAAGATTTTGTGTTCTGGTTGCCAAGACTTATTTCACACAAACATCCTTTAAACCTAGCAGTTACTGAGGCATTTTTCTGCTTCTTGGTTGAGCTGTTACTAAAAAACACATCTGCATGTTCCTTTCCAAGAGTTTGATAAGATTAACAACTCTTTGTTGTCCAACAGAAATAACTATGCTTACATTTCTAGGTAACTTTTAGGGATTGTTCTGTTTTGTTTCGTTATTTCGAAGTTCTCTGAACTGCAAACTCCACAAATTGCAGGGTTTCCTTGCACGCTTGATTAGAAAGCTTCTTACGGGTGTGTGCGTTGAGGAAATTGCCTGCATCCTTTCATGCAAAAAGATGAAGTGTAATTCTAGAAACTGTACATTTTACCAGTATTAGAAAAAAACTCAGCAGGGGCATGTTGGATCACTTACTCTTATCAATCTTCCTGTTCAGTCCAAACTTTAAACCTAGTCAAATGATTTTACCATGCACAGGATTTTCCATTGTTGCTCACTAGGCCTTTAGCGACTGCCTAATATCCTTAGGTTACTGACTTCTTCCATGTTTCTGATAAATGTAAATTCTGCTGTCCCTGTCAGAGTGACTGAGATTTTTCCACATTACCATGTGATTTCCAGACGCTTAAGACCAGATCACATGGAGGATCTGCGTCTTGACAGATGTGAATCGGCATTTTTATCTGCAGAAGGCTTAAATGCTGGAACATTGGGATACAAAATACGTTTGGAACGGGAAATGCTTTTCCTGGTGCTCCCATGGGAACATGCAGACCTCCGCATCTTGAGAGTGTGCTCTGTTTATTAGAAATGTACAAAGTGCTTTTCAGAGGCAGAATTCTCTTTGGCTGTCTCTATGCCTTTTCATGTGAAGGCATCTGAAGTTAATAGCATACATTTGGAAAGTTGAACATTTTGATTGAAACTGGAATTTGTGGTTCTAAAAACAGAAGAGTGACTTAGAACTGGTGTTACGGAGAACTCATTTCCAGTACGTATGTATCTCCCTCTTGTCACATCTGAATATAAAGACTGTATAGATAGGTGGTAACTTAAATCTGTAGTTAAAGAGAGCCAGACTGTCTAAATATATTTGCAACTGCCTGAAATAACTGTTGGGAAATTGACATTTTCTTTCTGACTTTAGTGTATCCATGGAAGTTCTAGTAACTGTAGTAACGAGGGTGACATTCAGGAATAATAGCTAGGTTACTACCTCTAGTTGCACTGCTGAATTTTGTACTCTTTAACTGCTACTGATTTTGCTTATTGATATGTTTAGCTTTAGCTTCAGTTTTGAACCAGGTAAGGTTGTGTACTAATAAAGTCTTTACTCCTGTGTCTGCTGAGTTGCTCATATGAGGGAACCCTGGACTGAAATAAGTCAGTACAGAATGAAACTTCAGAGCCATCAGTTGTGGCTGATTGCTGAGGCTTCCTGTGTCTGAATAATGTCTGTTTTTTCTTCTATCAGGGAACACGCAAATCACATCATTTATGTACATCAGGAAAACACAAAATGTTTGCTTAGACTAATCATGAAGTTGGTTTTGCGAGTCCTCTGACAACTGTTTCTGTCGTATATCAGTTTTTACACTTTGAAATGTTTTTAAACATTAAGGATTTGTAAGGCAATTTTTAAATGTGTTTCCTAGGAACTAGCAAGCTGTGGATGGAATAAGAAAGAAAAACATATCCTCGCTCCAAATATTGTTGCCTTTACTAGGAGGTTTAACCAGGTAAATGACTTGATTACTGTGACAAGCAGGTACTGTTTGACAGTTGTCTTCAAGTATGAAGTTAAACAGAGTAACTCCTATGAGTTAAAACTTAAGAATATTTTTGTTATATGTGTTTGCTTTATAGGTCAGTTTTTGGGTTGTACGAGAAATATTAACAGCACAGACCCTAAAAATAAGGGCAGAAATACTGAGCCATTTTGTGAAAATAGCTAAAGTAAGTGCTACTATCATTCAGAATCTTACTTCTTTTTGTTTGTTTCCATACTGTTCCTGTCAGTTGTTGTATTACAGAGGCTAACATTCTTTTTTTAGCATATTGGCTATGTTGTACTGCATGAGTAAGATGTAATTAATCTTGTACCTTTGCTTAGTGTTGTCTGTAGTCATTGAGTAAAACTTTGTGGTTTATTAATACAACTTTGAGATTAATCAATTCTGCTTCCCCTTTTTATGTGCTAAAAGCTGTTGTTCCTTTTTTCAGAAGCTTCTGGAACTGAATAACCTTCATTCTCTTATGTCTGTGGTGTCAGCACTGCAAAGTGCACCCATCTTCAGACTGACCAAAACCTGGGCCGTAAGTTATTCCTTGACCATTGTCTTTTTGGTCCTGTTTGAGTTCTGATGTTTTCTGAGTTTTTCTGAATTGTCAAATTGCATTTCTGGAAGGTTTTTTTATAGTCCTGGTTTTGCAGTACCAAAATACATTAGTATTTCCTATCTGGTCTGGAAGCCACTGTGTATATACTTGAGGGAACTTTCCTTGATAAGTAATCTTAGAAGACCCTCTTACAGAGTGTGTATCAGTATCCTATTATCGAAATCATCGTGTATCTTTTAATAAAAATGAATACATTGCCAGAATATGCGGAAAGCATTAGTAATGACGAATTGAATCCCAACTTGACTGTGCTTTCATTTACTCTGCGTGATTCAACAGATTTTATTATTGGTTGTTTTCTTTTCTGTGGATTCCTCTTAAAATTTTATGCTTTCATTTTTTTCTCTATAGCTTTTGAATCGCAAAGACAAAGCCACCTTTGAGAAGTTAGACTATCTACTCTCTAAGGAAGATAATTATAAAAGGACACGAGAGTACATCAGAAGCTTAAAAATGGTTCCTACTATTCCATATTTAGGTGAGTGTGAACAATCACTTTGTCTGGAGCTCCTTCTGTCTGTCAAGCACTAACGTAGCATGTTGTGCACCTGCAGAACACTGCAGAGAGAAGGTATGGTTCACTTAATTTCATACTTTAAAAAAATAGATCTGATGAAGGTTTTTAAGCTATACACTGTATAGGATCTCTGACTTAAAAAAGTTCTGTGCATTACTGACATCTGAGAAGAAAAGTGTCTTTTCTGAAGACATCAAGAGGACAGCATTTACAAGAGCATTGCATTTCAGAAGTGTCTTTGATTACAGCATGATTTAAGACTTTGTTCCTGTAGCTGTCATTTTTGCTGTGCTGTTTTTTCAGAATCCTCATAACTTGGCATCTAACCTGTAGTTGTTGGTTTGTGTCAGTTTCTTGTAAATACCTTGGAAAGAGATACAAACTGAACAGTGAGACCGACTGACTTGTCTTTTCAGTATTTCCTTGTATTATTCATGTAGGCACACTGTGCTATTATTTCCCCAGTGGCTCTAACTTGCAGATCCTACCCACTACTGCTGAACCGTGCTAGTATTCCTGAATAACACTGCGAAACCCAGGTTCCTGTTGAAACAAGGCCATTCAGACTGTCTTTCTAGTGATGAGGTTTTTAAAAGGAAGAGTTAATCTAAGAAGCATTCAACCATGTCTTCTGGAAAGAATATCATAAACTTTTAAGATAATTTATTGCAGTTATTTTCAGTGCCCAAGAACAGACGCATATATGGTGCTTTTTCTGTATCAGTATGCGGAGTTATGGTCCTGTTGAAGTAATTGTTTTGAACATTCTGTAAATATGACATTCCAGAAAGAATGTATTTAAAAAAAAATCAGTCTAGAATTCCCATCATATTCAGCACAAGTCACTAATGTTCGACGAAGTTATAACCAACAGAATACACCATAAAGAGTTGTCTTAAACATTTTAAAGTATCAGTGTAACCCTAAACTCTACTTCTAAATACAACCTGTTTCCTCATCTAACATCAGTCTGCCCTTCTGTTTTAGCTACACGAAGCCTGCATATATTGCACCTCAGGTTTCATACATCAGAGAGCCTCTCCTTGGTGATTGCAAGGACTGAGCAGTGCTACTGCTCTTTTAAAGTAAAGTTTTCCACACTTGCATTAAATATTTCTTACCTGAAACTTGTTTCCCAGAGTCCAGTAGATAAACCCGTGACAAATAAAGCTTCAGTACTGTTTGAGAATTCAGGGGTTTCATATGACCTACAAAATGTGCTTCCTCTTTGGGATTTGTGGAAATTTAGTATTTTTCTCAGCTGAAAAATGCTTTGGTTTTGATGTTGCCATATTTGCTCGCTTCTTACACGGTAACAGTAGTTGCGTGTAAGAGTTGATACACAACTGATTTGAGCTGTGAGGCGGAGTGGTGTGGAGTTAAGTAATTATCTGTTCTTTTCCTGTGAATAACCTGAACTAAAACAGGATGAAATCTGAACATGTCAAAATAACATTCGTTGCTTTATTTTAAAGGATTACAGTATTACAGGGGTAATATATTAAAACCCCTACTTTAAGTTATATACAACACATGCTACATCACATGTCAGTTTAATGTACATCATCATACTGTTGGAAAGAAGTGGTGAGGTAATAAGGGAAAAAGTGTGCAAGCATATGCACACAAATGCACAGT